>PVIC010036170.1:0-18701 GCA_004025085.1 Thryonomys swinderianus
GGCCGGCCTGAGGGCCCCGTCACCGACGCGAGCCCCTGCTCGGGACCTCTGCCCCGGTCCCCTTCAGAAGCCGCGCCACGGCCGCCCCCTCGCGCCCCCTTCGGAAGCCCCGAGCCCTAACAAAGAGACACACACGGCTGCATTCGGGTTCAGCTTTACTTGGTGGAAAGCGCTTGCGCCCAGGTAGTGGCCTCGGCCCCAGGCGATCCTGCCGGACCTCGGGTGCGGCCTAGAGCTGAAGCCGGGGCTGGGGGCGCGGCGAGGGCCGCAAGCGGGGAGCCACTGCGTGCAGATTCCGGGCCGCGGGCGCAGGCGGAACGAGACGGAGCAGGACCACGGCCTCCACCCGTGCTCCCTCCCCGGGGTCCAGAGGGACCGGGGCCTGGGGGCCCGTCCGTAGTGCCAGCCTCGCCCCTTCCCAGTGTCGCAGAGCGCCTGATACCCCTCACCCCGGTCTGAGCGCTCGCGGGCCGCCCCTCACCCCGCCGCTCGGGCGCAGAGGCCGGGTGCCGTCAAGGCCATGACTCTCGGAGGCAGGACACGCTCGCCCGGACAGGCCCGGCCTGTCCCGGGGCGGATGGCACGTGCCTGCACGCGGCTGCAGCCCTGCCCCTGGGTGTCCCTGGCCGCGCGGGTGCGTGCCGCTGCCTGGACGAGCTCTGTGCTTCCCCCTGGCGGTGCCCCTCTGCCAGGCTTCTCTCCACGCCCGGGCCCTGTGCTTCTCTGGCATTTGTCTCGGGCCGCCTCGTGGGGGAGTAGGCGCCCAGCCCTTACCCAGAGAGGTCGTAGCGCTGGCCGGCGTGCTCAGGACACGAGCTCTGCGCCCCTAAGGGGCGGGTCCCCGGGGCATGTGCGGCCAGCAGGCTGCCCGGTGGCTCTCTGCTTCCCTGGAGGAAGGCTGAGGGGCAGAGCGCACCGGGCCGCAGGCCGGCCGGGGCATGCGAAAAGTGGCCCGCGGCTTTGGCGAGCCTGGGCTGCACCTGGGGCTGCGGGACCCCGGTTTCAGAGGCTCCGGAGGCGCCCGCGACTCAACAGACAGGAATCGAATTTGCGGAGCTGGGGTCTTGCACAGCGACCCTCCGCGTGAAGGCAGAGCCCGGCGGTCCTCAGGCCCACCCCGCTGCCCAGCGGGGAGCACCAAGGGTGAGGACCGGCCTCTAGGGAGCCGAGGGGGCTGGAGGCGGAGTCTCCAGGTGGCGGGGCGGGCGGACCAGGGACAGGGGCCGTGGGGGTGAGAGGAGCGGGGCCAGGGAGGGCAGGGGCTTGGCGTGTGGGCTGGAGTGCGGCAGGCGTCTGGGGAGCAGCAGGCCTGCGGCTCACATGATGTCGTCCAGCAGGTTGGCGCTGGCCACCCAGTCCAGCGCACGCGGCTCAGACGCGGCCATGATCATGCACATGAAAGGGCGGCCGGTGCGCCGGTCTGTGGGGTAGATGGTGGTGGGCGTGAAGCGCCGGTTGGCCTCGACAAACTCGCACAGCTGCTCGTAGACGCGCGGGAACTCGTGGCGCAGGAAGACGCCGCGCAGCCGCAGCTCGCGCTGGATGTGGATGAACGCCACCTCGCGTGCTCGCCGGCCCGCCTCGCCTTCCTGGTCCAGGCCCGCGGTGCCCGGCGGCGGCGTCAGGATCAGCGTCTCCATGTCTGGCTCGCGTGTGCGCGCGGGGGGTGGCCGCGCCGGGCTGCCGGCTGCCAGCGCCACCTTGGCGAATTTTCGCACTGTAGGCCCTGGGCTGCGCGGCGCGGGCGCGGACTGGGAGGCGCCGGTGCCCGGGCCCACGGCCACCGACACGCTGAGCAGGAAGCACTCAGCCGGTTCGTAGAGCCGCCCGGCGGCCGCTAACTCCCGCGCGTAGCTGCCCAGGGGCGCCGCGTGAGTCGCCAGCTCTCGCAGGGACAGATAGGTGGGCGACAGCAGCAGCCCCTCGAGGCCAAAGCGCAGGAAGTTGTCGGCTGAGCCCGGGCTCGGGAAGCCCAGGAACAGCACTCCACGGCCGCGCGACAGGAAGCCCACGCGAGCGATGCGTGAGAAGGCGCGGTGCACTGGGCCACTGTCGCGGCAGAACTGCAGCACATGGCGGCACACGCTGCCCACGCGGCCGTACACGCAGCGGGCCTTGTGCGCGTCCCAGTCCTCGCGGCGGCACAGGCGCGAGCAGTAGTAGGTGTAGCAGCTGTGACACGACTTGAAGTAGAGGCAGGCGTTGAACATGGTCTCCGTTCGCCGGCAGCGCGCGTTGGAGCAGGTCATCAGGTCGTCCTCGTCGGCGCTGGGCTCCGGAGAGCCGTCTGCCGCCTCGCCTGTGCCTGCGGGCTCTTCGGCGCTGCCGGCCGACGCAGGAGGCGAGCGAGGTGGCGCCAGCGCGGGGGCCCCGGGGCCCCCAGGCCTTGAGTCGAGTAGGCTGCGCCGCAGCGGGCGGCCCAGGCCGTCGGGCGTGGCCTCTGGGGCTTGGCCCGCCGCGGGCCGGGAATCGATGACCAGGTCGGTGATGAGCTCGTCCAGCTGCTCCAGGCTGCGCTGGCGGGCACGGGTGGGCTCGGGCGCAGCGGGAGCGGGCGGGCGCATGCGGCCCCCGGGTGGTTCCCAGCCCCTGGTGGCCGGGCGCTCTGCGGCGCGCAGGTCGTTGTCGGTGATGGTGATCTCGGGCGTCACGTACCAGTTGCGGCCCAGGCCCTCTCCAGCGCGGCCCTTCTCCGTCAGGGACGTCTCGGACAGCGACAGTGCCGCGTAGCGCCTGGGCGAGGTGGAGAGGTTCACCACCACCGGAGGGCGCCGACTCTCGGGGGACGTGCCCGCCCGCGGCTCCCGCACCTCGCGCCCCAGCAGGTTCTCATAACTGCGGCCGCGGCCTAGAGGGTCCTCGCGGCGCGGCCCGGGTGCCAGGATATTGTCCCAGGATCGAGAGTAGTGGCGGCTGTCGGTGGCCAGGCGGGGCGGGCTGGTGCCGGTTCCGCCATGCCACGAGGCCAGCAGCGGGCCAGGCGCGGCAGGAGGCGCCACCTGCAGGGTACGGTAGGGCCGCGGGCCCCAGTCGGCCCAGGGCAGGCTGCTGCGTGGGTGCGGGTATGTCCGTGCTAGGACTTCGCGCTCGCGGTACCGCCCAAAGTCGTCCGGGTAGAAGGGGTGGGCGGCAGGGCGCCCCCGGGGCTCCTCTGGGATGTAGCGGGGGTCCAAGGGGAGCCCATAGGCTCTGGGGGCCTCCCTGTAATAGGAGCGAGAGGGCGGCTCCTGAATCGGGAAGGTTCGCACTTCCCCCGCATAGTAGCTGCCCCCGTGCCGCGGACTCGGCCCTGGAGGCTCCTCAGCCGGGTAGGGCCGGGGGCAGTAACCCTCGAAGGGGGGCGCAGGGCTGCCGGCAAAGCCTCCCCCGAAGCCCTCGGGCTCCTCAGTGTAGAAGAACTGAGTGGGACCTGGAGGTGTGGTAAAGTGCTGCCCGCGGCGCCCGGCGTAGTCTCGGGGCCCAGGCAGAGGCCCGTCACAGTAGAGCGCACGGAGGTCCGCACAGTAAGGGTCGGTGGGCGTGGGGGTCCGGCGCGGCCCGGGCACCGTGAGGCCGTGGAGTTGTGCAGCGCCGCGGGGCCAGGGCGTGGCCTCGGCGGGCCCACAGGGCCTGGATCCCCGGGCCGCGTGCTGCAACACGGAGTCATCGGGCTTGATGTCCAGGCGGCAGCGGACATGGGGCGCGGGCCCTGCGGGCGGCTCGGGGGGTGCACAGCGGCCAGGGGCTGCGCACAGGGGTGCGATTCGGCCGGGGCCGCCCCGCTGCGGCTGCAGCTTGATGGGGTGCAGCTCGTTGGCGAGTGCGCGCAGGGCAGGGTACCCGGGCTCCGGGCGCGGGGACCCCTCGACTCGTGGTGCGCGCTGGGCGTCCCGGGCGCGGCGCTGCAGCAGGGGCGGCGAGGCGGGTGCAGGCGCCAGGCCGGGGGACACGCGGGGGGCGCTCTTGGAGCGCGCGCGGCGCCTTGGCTCGCCCTCACGGGGCCGGGCGCGAGGCAGGGCCGTCTCAGGGGCCGGCGGCTCGGGCTGGGCCTCCATGGCCGGCGCGTCCAGCGCCTCCAGGAAGTCGAAGCTGCGGCAGTGGCGCTTGTTGAAGGGCGCGGGCGCAGCAGGCCGGGCCGCCGGGCGCTCACATGGCTGGCGCCTGGACGCGGGCCCCGGGACCGCCACCTTGATGTCCTGGTACACGGTCGACACCAGCAAATCCGGCGGGTCCGTGCGGGTCATCTTAAACGATGTCCCCAGGCTGGGGTCTCCAGTCACTCGGCCTTTCGGGGCTCTCGCCCTGGGGGGGCAGGTGGGTCAGGACGTTCGAACCCAGGTCCCTTCTGGCCCCAGCCCGGCCCCAGTGAGTACCTGGGATGATGTTGGTGGAGCAGCCCCGGCTGCGGGGCCCCACGGTGGCTGCCGGTGCCCGGTCCATGCCGTCAGTCAGAGGCACCTGGGGGAGAGCGCGAGCTGCCCCACCAGGCCTTCCGCGGCCCGCCTTGCGCGTCACTCCCGTCTCTGGCGGGACTCTCCGGGCGCTAGGCGGGCAGCAGGGCGGGGGTGTGACCTTAGGTAGGACTGCTGCCCTCTGGTGCCCGCAGCTGGAATGGGGGCTCTTTGCAACCGGCTGGAGGTAGTAGATGCCCTTATGGGAGTCGGTCGGTCCCCCCTTTCCGTGGTGGCAGCCCTCCCCCAGCACCCCGAACGAGGCCGCGCAGGCAGCGCAGCCTGAGGGAGGCCCTGGCCCCGCCACGTGCTGAGCAGCTCAGCACAGACCCCTCCCCCAGAGCTGCAGAGCCCCTCGCGTTTGGGACGCTGGCTGTGGCCTAGCTGAGTCCCAGCTGGCAGTGTGACCCAGGGCAGGAAAATGTCTCCAAAAGCTTCCTGGGTCTTCAAGCCCCTTTGCAGGAGGCTTCCCTAACCCCGGCGGGGCGGGGCGGGGCGGGGGCGGCTGAAATCTACCTACCTCCTGGGGAGACAGTGGAGCAGCCCTGCCGGCCGCAGATGCCCGCCGGGTGGCACAGCTGCGGGAGCCGGGGCAGGACATGCGGCCCTGTGAACTGGGAGCTCACAGCGCCCCTATTCCTCCCTGATCCGTGAGCTGCGAGCTTGGAGCTAGCGCACCAGGCCGGAGGCTGCCAGCCCGGGAGGGGCCTATGGGGGGCGGGAAGAGCTCCCAGGAGATCCCTCCCCACTCCAGCTCCGGAAGCTCCATGGAAACCTGAGGTTCTTCAGCCCCCGGCTGCGGGCTGGGCCGAGTCCAGGCTCGTGTTCAGATGTGGGCCACCGGCGCCTCTGCAGTCTCCAGGGCCTGGAGCTGGCTGGGGAGGGCTTCAGAGGGTACAGGCGGCCCCACCCGTCCCACCCTGCGCGCCCTCTGGGGTGTCTGCTCCAGGGAGCCCTCACCTGGCTGGACTGCAGCTGGATGCCCCTCGGGGTCAGCCCCCGCGTCCCAGGTGTACTGGGGCTTCGTGGGGGCATGCTGCTGTCTGGAGTCACGGCCCCTGAGTTGCTCTGTGTTCCCACGTCAGCCTCCAGCATAGCCCACCTGGGCCCCTGCGCACCCCAAGCTCTAGGCTGGGCTGGAATCTGGGCTGATGACAGGGTGTGAGGCTCCGCCCCAAGGAGGTGACAGCTTCTCCTCTGCGGCTCCAGAAAGCCGCACTCCAACACCCCTCCCTGTGTGGGTGGGGGTGGGGTGAGCCGCCCCGGGACCCCCGGTCTTTCCGAGCCTACAGCCCTCCTTTCCTGGAAGCCCTTTCCCAGCGTGTCGGGAGCGGCCATCTCCGGAACCGGCACCGGCCTGCACTGTTTGGGGGCGGGGACTCCCCATCCTTTCGGGTAGCCCCTGCCCAGGACAATGGCATGCCAAGCCCTTCACCTCCGCCTCTTACCTGGGCGATGCTCTACCCGCCAAACCCGGTGCGCTGTGCAACCACGAGCCGGCACCCCCAGGTCCAGGCACCCCTGCGTCCCAGCACTGGCAGAAGCTTCGAGGCAGCAGCGCCGGTCCTGGCCTGGCTGCTCAGTGCTGCCCCCAATGGCAGCCAGTGGGGTGGCACTTAAAGGGGCCGCACTCGGTGGGGCTTGCCAGGGTACCAAGGACTAGTGCTCCGGCGGGCTGCAGCTTGGGGGGTGTACTGAATACAGGGTGACAAGTCCCTCTAGCCTCCCCAAAATGCCAGTCTCAGGGCCCTAACGGGAGGCACGCCCCAGGGAGGCCTGTCATGCTAGCCCTGCCCCTGGGACACCTGCTCTGGCAGCCGGTAGCCGGCAGGGCCTCTGATAGGGCACTGGAGGAGCCCTGAGCCCGTGAGGCTGTGGAGCTCAGAATACCTGCCTCCATGAGGTCCAGGCAGGAGCAGATGGGCGGCTGCAGTCCTGCTGCCCTCTAGCTGGGGACTCTGCTGAGGAGCCAGAGATGCCGGATCTCTCTCAGCAGGTACCAGAGGCCAGATGGCGGCTCAGACTGCAGCAGGGCCTCTGTCCAGGTCAGAGTGGTCACTGCTGCGCGCACCCTGATAGGCAGGACTGTGTGACCCATGCCCAAGCCCTGGGGGTGCTCCCACCGGCCCTGCACCGTGGCACTGAGCCTTGCGGTACCTTGACCAGCTGGGCGGGGCAGATGTCCTCCATTCTGGTGGGGAGACTGGTGGCCTTACTCTGCGTCCCTGTTGAGACCCACTTTTTTTTTTTTTGAGATAGGGTTTGTAGTGCAGGCTGGCCCTCAGCTGTGTAGCCCAGGCAATCCTCCTGCCTCTGCCTCCTGAGTGCTGGGACTACGGGTGTGAGTCATCACACCTGGCACTGTCACATGTGGCACTGACTGCTGGGATTAGGGGCATGAGCCACCATGCCTGGCACTGGACTCACTGCTGCTTTTGTGTGTGGTACCTGCACCAGGGAGCCCCCAAGCGAAGGGTGTTAGGGTCAGGCTAAGGTGGGACACAAGTTTCAGCAGACCTTAGTTCAGAGAAGTAGGCGGGGTTGGTGCTTCAGCCCACCCCACCCCCATCTGTCATTGCAGTCCCTAGAGGGTTCTCATGGCAACAGGGCTGTGGTGGGCGGGGACTGAGTATGAGTTGTAGGCAACTGCCCAGGAGGGGAGGTTGCCACGGGGATCTGTTCTGTCCCGCAGGCTGGGCCTGGTGTCCTGAGTGCAGCCATGCAGCACTGGCCTAGGGTGTGCCAAGGTGCTGGCTGAGGGCAGATGGCTGCACATCCAGGGCTACGTGGGGCGCTGGGTGGGAAGTACTCAGCCCAAATTCAGGCCAGCACAGGTGGCCTCATGCCCCCGAGGGCGTAGGGCAGAGAGGGCGGTGGGATGCCCCGCCAGTGGCCCGGTAAGCTTTGGAGAGAAGAGGAAGAGACGCTCACAGCAGTAAAACCCAAGAGCTTTATGGTCGAGCGGAGTGTCAAGGAGCCGCCTCCCGTGCGACCCCGCCCCAGGAGAGGTGGTGGCCGCTGCTCTGCGCCGTCAGTCTCTCCTGGCACAGGGCCCAGGTGTCCTGCAGGGCAGGGGCCACGTGGCCGAAGCACGCACAGAATTGTGCAGTCTGTGGCCCATGCCTAACAGCGGCAGCAGAGCCCACGGCATGCTGTGGCCCTGCACGGCTCGAGAGGGCAAGCGGGGCGGGAGAGCGAGCAGAGAGGCAGCCCCGCGCCCTGCCTCTGTAAACGATCGTGGGTCCTTCCTCGGCCTGTGACGTCCCTGAGAAATGCCGGGGGCCGGCCGCGGCCCTGCCTGGAAAGGACCAGGCCGTCCACCCAGCCAGTGGCAGCCCCTCCGTCCCCTTCCTCCCTGCACAGCAGGCTCCTGCTGGCCGAAGCCCAGCCCCTAGCCCAGGCCCTCCAGCAGGAAGCGAGCGCGGAACAGGCTGGGCCCCAGGGGCGCAGGTGGCGGCCTCCTCAGACCCCCAGGGCGGTCAGCGGGCGGCCTAGAGCTCCTCGTAGTCCCCCCCCCGCGGGTGGCGGCCGGCAGGGGCCCCACCCCCTAGGAAGGCCTCCAGCTCATCCGCGGCTTTCTGCTCCTCGCTTCGGGGCGGCTTCCGCTTCTTCCGCCGCTCTCCCTGGCCCTCCTCCTTGTCCGTACTCTTCTTGTGTTTGCTCTTTTTCTTCGCGGCCTTTTCTTCCTCCTGAGAAGCGACCGCGGGGTGAGCAGGGCCGTCTGGGACGGGTGTCCCCCTCAGACCCCACGACGCCCAGTACCTCTTTGCTTTTCTTCTTCTTCTTCTTCTTTTCCTTGGAGGGCGGCTTGCAATCTTTCTCTGCACAAGAAAGACAATTCTCAGCTCCTCAGGCTGCCTGTGGCTTGGCACGCTGGGCAGAGGGTCTCTTCTCAGCTGGGACTAGGCACAAGGTGTGCTAGGGTCCCAGGCGCTCTCGTGACGTGTGCTCTGGTCGAACAGCCTGGGAGGAAATTCCTTCCTCTTCACGTGGGGCTGAGGACCTGCTGACAGGGCAGAGCTGGCACAAGCTTGCCTTCAAGGCTGCAGTGAGGGGCTAAGTTTGGACGGCAGGGCACTGGGGCCTGCACATCAGCCGGTGAGGCCATCAGACGGTGCCACCTTGCCCAGGTGGGTGGGATCCTGTGAGCTGGCCACCAGCTCCTCTGCGGAGCCTCAGCTGCTGTCCCTGCTCCCGGCCCAAAGCCGTGTGCTACCTGGAGGCCTCGCTGTTGGCGAAGCAGCTGGCACAGGCTGCTGGGGATCAGTGGCTCAAGTTCTTGGGGCCAATGGGACCCCAAGGTGGACAGCAGACTTCTCCAGAGGACAACAGGCTGCTGGGCCTGGCCTTGGATGGCTCCGTGGCCACACTGCAGATGCCAGGCTGGGGATGTGGCTGTCACAGGGAAGGCAGAACCCAGAGCGCAGTGTGGCGCTCTCTGGAAACCCAAGGCCAGCAGCCAGCCTGAGGGCAGCCTACCTTCATCACTGCTGTCCTTGCGGCCCGGCTCCTCCAGCCCCAGCCCGAAGAGATCCGAGTCATTCTTTGGTCTGAAGGAAGCAACGGGGGGCCGGGGGGCCAGGGGAAGAGGTGGCTGGGCAGGCCCGGGGTCCTCCTCGCTCACATCGGAGGGGTCCTCTCTCACGGGGAACTCCTCCTAGAGCAGGAGCAGCTGGTAAGGCCACTGTCCCTTCCCAACCCAGGGGCCCCCAGAGCAGGTGGTGAGTCTTCCCAGGGGACCCCGAGCCAACCCGTGAGGCCTGTGCGCACGGTGGGCCTCTCCCAGGCTCTGCATGGGCAGGCACTGGCCGAGCCCTCAGCGACAGCCGGGCCTCACCACTTTGCACGGGGCACCCGACTCCTCGCTCTCGAAGTCTGGGTCGTCCATGACGAAGGACAGCATCTGCACGGCGATGGGCCCCTCGGGGTCACTCTCCGAAGACAAGGCTGGCTCCTCCTTCCCCTCTGCAGGTCTGCTGGAGGAGCCCGCTACGGGACGTGGCGCACTGTTGGGCACCTCGCTCCCTGGCCTTGGCCAGGGGGGCACTGCGGCTCGCGTGGCCTTGCTGGGAAACCTTGGTGACAAGGACAGACTGGCTGCCGGGCTGCTCACACCGCCCTCCCTGCCCTGCCTCAGGCCCCTCATACCGTCTCGCCTCCGGCTCTGGGCACTGCTGAGCAGTTGGGGAGGCTGTGTTGGGGTGACCAGCGCCGTCCTCCACCTCCTCCTCACTTGACAAACTGATATTTTTGCTGGGGACAGGGCTGGAGGGCAGTGGGGGTCTGCTGCGAGGCCGGTCCTCAGGGTCCACGTCATCCTGGAAGCCTGCCACCATCGGGTTCCCGCCCAGGGCTTCCCCGTCACTGGAGAGAGGAGCAGGGGCTCAGAGCCTGGAGGGGTGGCGCTGCCATCCCTACCCTCAGTGCCCATCAGAAGGCAGATCTCCAGCCTGGCTGCCCGGGGAACTGAACAGAGCTGAGTGGGAGCATGAAGTGCCACAGTGACACCCTCTGCTGCCAGTGGGCAGCAGGACAGAGAGGACCCTGCTCAGGGGTACCTGAGTGTCAGCTGCTGGCATTTCTGACATGGAAGCTCCTGTCTCACAGAGGTGGTGAGATAGTGGGTGCCAACAGCCACCAACGTGCCTTCCACAGAGTAAGGGCTGCACCGGGCAGGATGGTGCCTTCTCCCCAACCTGCCAGGACCCAGGCAGCCTCTTCCACTCGTTCCACATGGCCAGGCCCAGGCTGTCCCTGCAGAGCCCCCGCCATCCTGGAGGATGCCAGTCCTGATGCCCTTCTTCAGCTGGCCATGGCCGAATCCCCCCCGCCCAGGGCTGGGCCGAGCAGCCCAGCTGCCGTGGGTGCTGTGGTGCAGCGTGGTCAGAGTCTGGCTGCCATGAGCTGGGCGAGCCCCCCAGGCTGCGCAGTTATGCTGCCGCCCGGCCCCTCAGACCCTCTGGCCGGACCTCACCTGTCGCTGTCCTGCGGGGGGACCCTAGCTCCGACCTTCTTCTCGTCCCTAGGCAGGGTGAGCACAGCAGCCTCCTCCAGGAAGCTGCGGTCAAGGCCATCTTCAGGAACAAAGTCCTCCACGTTCTGGACCCTTGCTGGCACCTCCACCGCTGGGGCTGGCTCTGTGGACAGCAAGTGCCCATCCTCATGTGCGCTGGCCCCTTCCGTGGCCCTGCCTTCTGCCTGGCCCACCCTGGGGCTGTGCCCCGAGGAGAGGGGATCATGCTGGGGACACCAGGCTCAGCTCTGGGAGGCGCAGCGCTGCTCCTGAGCCTACCTGGAGGCAGGGGGGCTGCATCCACGGCCAGGGAAGTCCCAAAGAGCCGGGAGATGATGCCACGCCGCTGTGGTGGGGGCTGCACAGGGGGCGGTGGGGCCTCCGCGGAGGGCACAGGGGAAGCGGCCAGTGCAGGGGGACAAGCTGAGGGGGCACCAAGGGGTAGCTGGGGGGTGGGTTGGGGTGTGCTGGGGCTGGAGCTCCCTGTGGAAATGGTGCTCAGAGGCACAATCGGCGACTGGGAGCCTGAGGAGGAGCTCTGCCCATTGGCAGCCAGGGGGGATGCATGGCCGCGGCTTCGGGCCTCCATCATCTCCAGGAAGCTGGGGAGGGTGGAGGAAAAGCAGAGTGAGGACCTTGGGTCGGGCACTGAGCCTCCCCAGGTAACAGCAGCTCCAGTTATGTCTACCCACTTGTCATATTGTATTTTAATTAAATAGAGGAATATGCCAGCAGGGGACGCATGTCCGCCAGGGCAGCGATGAGCTGAGGGATGGGCTGGCTGGCTCCCGCTGAGCACCCGCGGCCCCACCTGGGGAAGACGGTGGGTGGCCCTCCCCCGGCACGCCCGCCCGCTCGGGGCTCTGCAGCTCGCGCACATGCCGTAGTTCTGGTCCTCAGTCTCCTGCTGCACGGACAGTTCCTCCAGCGTGGCGTCGATGTCTAGCTGGTTGGTCTCGAGCTGGCGCAGCAGTGTCTCCCGCTAGAGGAAGTGGGCACTGCTGAGCTGGGTGCCCCTCACAGGGCCCGATGCAACGGGACCCCAGACGCCTGCGACCAGCCTGTACGATGTGGAGGCCATGGCTGCCCAGGCTGGCTGCACCCCGGGGCCTCCCCTCCGGCTTCCATGGGGACTGTGCAGCCCCAGACAACGCTGATACTGCGTGTGGCTCAAGAGCCACTATCTGCACGCATGCACACACAGCCCCGCGGGCTGGAACAGCTTGGGGAAGAAGGGCTGTGCCAGTCACAGCCCAGGTGAGCCAAAACCTCCGAGCCTGAAGACCACAACTGTGCCGCCCCTGTGGCTGCTCACCCACATGGCTTGTTACATTTAGAACACACGCATCACACACTCAGCAGCCACCAGAAGCAGCTGGGGCGCAGGGCGAGGCTGACAGCAACCGCCAGAGGGATCCTGGCCCCCTCAGCTACAGGACACAACAAGAACTACAGGGCAGAAGCATCACAGCTACGGACTGAAGAGGTCTGGGAGGTGGGCGTCCCTCTCCTAACAGGTGAAGAGAACCCAGAGCAGCACCTGGCCCGGGAGAGAAATGGCTGCGCCCAGCACGCAAATGGGGTCCGGTTTTAAGAGACTGGATTTCTAGAGAGCCAGGTTCGGCCTGAGCTCGGCCCAGTCTGCGAGCTCCTGCGCATCCATCAAATCTGAGGCCTTAAACGTGGTATGCTCTGAGTAAGGTGCTGTGTGCAACTCCTGACCTTGTAGCGGTGTGTCTGGAGTATTTTCAGGTGAATGTTCAGGATGTCCAGGGCAGGCGCGAGGCCTGCTGACAAGGACAGCAGGCGCAGGCGCCATGGCAGCAGGGCTGCGCTCATCCCGCCACGGCGCCCAGCTCCAACACTGGCCCTGGCACCCTGTTCTTGCGAAGCCTTCAGGGACCAGAGCAGCCGAGTGGCGGCAGCAAGCTCCATTTCTCTTTGGCGACAGGAGTCTGCAGAGGAAAGGTCACATCCCACACAGCCAGGCCCTTGTCTCTCAAACAAGAAAAAAGGAGCTGGGAGTTGGGTGTGGTGGCACACACACGGAATGCCAGCACTCAGGAAGCTGAGGCAGGAGGACTGCAAGCTCGAGGCCAGCTTGGGCTACGCAGTAAATTGAAGACGGTTTGAATTACACAGTGAGATCTTGTCTAAATGGGTAGCTAAGCAATATAAAAATAAAGTATAGGACAAGGAGGTAGGTGTGGCAGCACTCAGGAGGCTGAGGCAGGAGGATCATCACTTTGAGACCAGCCTCAGTACAAAGTGAGAGTCTGTCTCAACGGAATTTAAAAAAAAAAAAAAGGTAGGGGGAGGAATGGAGAAGCTGGGTGCAGTAGCAAACTGTAATCCTTACTGCTTGGGAGGAAGGCAGGTTTAAGCCCAGCTTGGGCAACTTAGGGAGACTTTGTCTCAGAACATAAATACGGGGCCAGGGATATAGCTCAGTGGTGCCTGCGCCTGCCTGGCAAGCACAAGGTTTAGAGTTCAATCCCTGGTATGAAAAAACAAAGTAAAATGAAAAATACACAAGGGCTGGGAAGTAGCTCGGTGGCAGAGCACTTGCTCAGCATGTACAGGCCCTTAATTCTACGCTCGGGACAACCCAAGAAAGGGAACAAAGAGGCAAGAGGAAGAGGAAGGCCTTGCTTTCCTGAACGTACCTGATTGTTTTTCCAGAGAAAGAGACAAGCCACAGTGGGGGCAGGGGCAGGGGCAGCCTAGGTCTGCTCAGCCCCACTCCCACCCACGGCGCTGCCACGTGGGCTTCCCAGCCTCAGCTGTGGCCTGGCATCTGCCTGGGCTTGGGGCCCAGAGCCCTGCCCACATCCTGGAGAGGACAGGGCTTCAGCACTGGGATCCACAGCACAGCCTAAGCTGAGGACAGGCCGGAGTTGCACACTGGACAGCCGGTGTCCTCCAAAGAGGCCAGCACTGCAGCTTCTAGCACACGCCCTGCGCGCGGTGGGGACTGAACTCACCACACAAGGCTCCTGTGTGCCAGGGCCCATGCTGCTAGGCAACAGAGGGCACCTTACCCTTTCTCTTTTGTCTAGACACAAACTCTCCAGCTACGCCCGGCCCTAGGACAGAGGGAGATAGCTCGCACTGGTGGGGTCTCAGCAGGCCTGTCTGGGTGAAGCCTTGGGTTAGTTATGAACCCTGTGGGTCCAGGCTGACAAAAGCTCTGTGGGAGGGATGGAGGCAGTAGGCCGACAGGAGGGGTGCATCTGGCAGGAGCCCCCGGCCTGCCTCAAGGTGGCAAGTGGGGGCAAGACCTCCATGTCTGTATGCGCACTGGTGAGGGGCTCCTTGTGCAGGACTCCTCCCTGGTTTCCCTGTGCCAGCACCAGCCCTGAGCCCCGGCAGGTGAGGAGTGCGCTCACAGGTCGGCTGCCCACTGCCCTGGGTGAGGACCCACCTGCAACTGCAGGAATGGGATATTGAAGAACTTATGCAGGTACTTCAGGCCAAAGCTGTTCTTCATGGAAGATTCTGCGTAGCGGAAATAGGAGGAGCCTGGGGGCCTGTGTTCAGGAGGAAAGTGTGAGAAATGCCCTCGGCGGCCGGAGCTCAGGACCACAGCTGAGCTGAGGCTGCCCCCTGCAGCACCCTGCGAGCTCCGAGCTGCCTCTGTGGTCGGCCTCTCACCGTGGCCCAAGGACTCATCAGGCCAGAGGCCCCGATGGTTACTCCCGTGGGGCTGGCCAGGCTGCCATCTCCAGCGAAGCTGGACTGCATCGCGGCTGCCTCAGTCTCCCTCCACAACGCCCCCAGGCATGCACAGATGCGGGCCAGCGGCACCCACCTGTCCAGGTGGCCGATGAAGTCGCGCACATCGTCGGGCAGGACGACGCGATGCTCACCCATGTCGCGGTAGTTGCCCAGCACGCACACCGGCACATGGGCCGGCACTTTGGGGAGCTCTCTCAAGACGTAGTTGAAAGTCCTGGCGGCAGGGAGGGTCTCAGCCACGTGGGCCCTGAGCGGGCCTGCAGCCCCGCCTGCTCCCTGGGACGCACCTCCCGCCTTTCTCTGGGTTACCACACCCACGTCCCTGCAGAGCCAGCACCCTCTGCTGACCGCTTCCTGGGTGTCCTGTCCCCGAACCCCACTTGCACGGAGGCCTCTGCTGCTGCTGCTCAGCACCCCTGCGCCATGCTCTTGGCTGGCAGGTGCCGCGGTCGGGCCATCCCACCGTGGGTGGGCTGGGGCTGACCCCTGGGCCTGTCCTCAGCACAAGAAGCTGCCCAGACGGTTCACAGGCCGGGGGCAACCTGGCCCTGGCCCTGCTTCAGGGTCGCTCTGTCTTCTAGGCGGCTTGTGAAGGTGTAACCGGCCTCGAGGGCGGCCGTCTCCTCCGCTGAGGAACAGTGGAGCTGCACTGCACAGTGGGAGTGAGCAGCCTCTGCGCCTGGCTTGTTCTCCTTGGGGCATCCCCTGCATCAGTCTGTGTGGTGTTTTTCCCTGGCACTGGGGGTTGAAGTCAGGACCTTGCGCTTACTAGGCAGGTGCAGCACCACTAAGCTAAATCCTCAGCCGCTGCATCGTTCTGTTATTGAGACAGGGCCTCAATATGTAGCCCAGGCTGGCCTCAGCTCACAGTGATCCTCCTGCCTCAGTCTCCTCAGTCTCCCTGCAAGGTGTGACATCACTGGTGTGGTGTGTGGTGCTGTGACCCTACGGCGCATTTCTCTGTGCTTAGCAGCACCTGGTCCAGACAAAGTGTTGCCACCTGGCACCACCTGACCTTACATGTCCAGGGACTCGAGCTCTGAGGAATGGCTGGGGCACCACAGTCCGACCTCTCTTGGTGCTGCCAGGCACCTGCCATGGGGCTCATAGCAGCAGCCGCACCTCCTCTCCCCAGCTGGCCCCATTCCTCCCACCGGTCTTCCTGCTGAAGCCCAGGGACCCATCTGGCCCATTCACTAGGGCTGTCCTTCCTGTCCTTGCTGGCCTTCGGGGCACTGCCTGGCCCTTCAGCTATGCTGCTTCAGAAGCTCACCTGCAAAGCTGTGGGACGCTCTGTCCGTGGAGATGAAGCAGACCCGCAATGTCAGCCCTGCATTTCAAATGGCGAAGCCACTTCCTATGCCAGGTGATGGCCTGGTACTGCCCGTGCAGCAGAGGGCGTCTGGCTGGGCACAGGATGTGGTATGCGTGTCCACTGAGCAGTGCCCCAGCCCAGGCTGCAGGGCGACCTCTTCCCTGCACGCGTGTGTGGCCAGCCACCAGGAGGCAGTGGAGTGCATGGGCCCAGGTGAGTGAGCGTGTGGGGTCTGAGCTGTCACCCGGTTCAGCGCGTGTCCCGGTGAGAGGCTGGTGCGCGGCTGCCTGTGTGGTGAGATCTGTGCGCGCACAGTATGGGGAAGGAAGCCTGGCTGACCCCGCTGGCCCTGAGCAGTGACATCTGTGACAGCGGGGGGAGTTTCCTCTCCCATTTTCTACAACACACACAGATTGTGCATGAAATAGCAGTAACGAGCTATCCATATACAGTGAAGGACAGGAGCACCTGGCTGGGGTCAGGCCCGTTTTCAGGCAGTGTGGCCCTGGCTACACCTGAGACTTTCTCGGGGCTTGCTGTGCTGACAGGACAACACCTGGTCTCAGGACGGGGTGCATCAAGCACGCCTTGGGCACATCCTGTCACCCTCATGTGTGCAGGAGTGAGGCGGTGCCCCAGACTCCTGCGGGAGCCTGCAGCTGGCCTGATACCTGAGCCTCTGCCCCACCACTGTGCCCTCTATCCCGTGACGTGAGGAATCTCAGCTGCAACCCCTATCAGGTCAGCCAGTGCTGGGGTTGTGGGGAGTCTCCACAAAAGCAGCTACTCGATTCTGCCAAGCTTTAGACGTGTTTTCAGAGGCTCGAGGCTGGAGAGGGGAAGGCTTTACCCAGAGAAGTCTTCTGCCAGGGCCTGAGCTGCCCACCCTCTGCAGAGGTGGGCACATGGTCCAGCCCACATGGACCCAGGGCCTCCATGTGGCCTTCTGACCTGCTGCCCTCTGCACCGCTTATAGTGTGCTGTAGGCACGATATATATGGTCTACCAAGTTCCCCTGCGGGATGGTCCACATCCACAAAGGGACACTAGCTTGCAAGGTCCCCACCAGCCAGCTGCACTCTCTTACCACTGCTTGGTGATGTCAAACATCATGACCACCCCGTTACAATTCTTGTACACATCCAGGAACTCTGCATCCAGGGCCATTTCAGAGTCCGCCTAGGGCAGGAAGGGGCAGGGATAAGACGGGGTCCATCCATATGGCCCTCTGGTCCCCTGGAAGCCCAAAGGGGGCTGTCCTAATCTGCAAGGTAACAGCTATCTCGGGAAGAGAACAGTGCTGGGGGCCACAGCGACAGCTGGTGGGGGTAGGGCCTGGCCACTCCTGAGCGGCGACAGCACCTGTCCCGGGCTCGTGGGCTCCAGGTACCACCCAGAGGACGGCGGACCGGGAGACAGGTGCTCAGTCTTGCAGGGCACACACGGGGCCAGAGGGCACTGTAGCACTTCCCTTCTCGTGCCCCAGCACAGCAGAGAGGCTCTGTGGACAGGAGGTTATGCAGCGCCTGCAGCCAGGCAGCTCTGCAGCCCACACATGGCGCCAGGCACGTGCCGAGGTGGGGTACGTGAGGTGTCACACTTACGTGCTGACCAGGCCACTCTGAGCATACTGTGGCTCACTCCAACATACCATCTGCCAACGAGGCAAAGACAGCTGTCACTCAGGTGGGGCAGACGGTCAGGGTGCCGGCTCCCTACAACTCAGCCTCCGCTGGGAGCCTTTGAGCAGCTGGGATAGCCAGTGGCCACCACAGGATGGCAGATGGGGACAGCCCAGGATGGACACGCAGTGGGGTCTCAAGAGCCGGCAATGCTGGGCCGTGAGGGGCCACAGGCAGCCAGAGGCATGGCTCACCTCCTGGGGGTCGTTCTCCGTCTTCAAGCCGTCATTTCGCTTTTTGCCTTTTCCTTATAAGTGACAAACAAGAATTACAGCATATGACTGCTAGGCCCAGGACGCTGAAGGCCCCTCCCTCCCCATGGCATGCCGTGCTGGACTGGGCCCCCTCGGCCTGGGGAGAGAGGGAGAACAGAGCCCTGGCGAAGTGCAGGTGAGACTGGCAGGGCATAGCGCACACTGGACAGGTTAGGTGCACCATGAGGGAAGCAGTCACTTGAGACAGCCTGGGCTTTATGGCCCCACAGCCACGTCCAGACCAGGAGGGCCAGGTCTGTGAACGGAAGAGAGCAGGGCCATGCTGCTGGGCTCTGTGGACATCTGAGCTTCACACACAAGCATGGCCCGCAGAAGGGGGAGACAGGAGGGCACAGGCACACACCCAGCCAAGCCCGGGCGAGGACATCGGCCCTTAGGCTCGCTCAGGCCCTGACCGGGGACAGCCGGGAGCCCTGCTCTTGGGCACGTGGGACTGCATGCTGCTGAGATGGCCACCATGGCTGCTCCTCTTCCCAGCTCTAGAAGCCCCTGCTGGCGTGCGGTGCTGCTGTCATTAGAAACCAACAGGTCATTTACTCACAACACCAGCCTGCAGCAGGCCCCGGTCTGTGTCTGAACTCCGGGCCGCTCTCAGGCCAGCCCGGCTGCCAAGCACTCTCTGCCTCTCAGATGCAACGGCAGCCCTGAGGAGGCTGGCAGCCAGCAGGACAGGTGCTGGGGCTGAGAGGAGCTCAGAGCTGCTGAGGCTCAAGCCAAGCACACGCCCTCCTCCACACCCTCCAGTGTGCAGCTTGCCCTGCGCAGGTCGCCTGCTGGCCCTGCCCTGAAGACCCTCTGCCCTGCACAGTCCTGAGACCTCATCCCTCCTTGCTGTCAAATGATGAGTGGGCGTCAGGCTGCAAGGGTGCTGGGCCCTGGTCAGGTGGGGCTTTTCCTTCCTGGGGTCCAGCCTGGTGCTGGCTGAGGAAGGCTTCCTAGGGGGATGGTAGCAGGTGGGCTAAGGTGCACAGGCAACACCAGGGCATGCCAGGGGGCTTCCCGGCAGCACTAGCACAGTGCTCAAGCCTAGCACTGCAGGAGGAAGAGGATGCTGAGGGCTCCTGGGCGGGGCGTCCCCACCTGCAGGCTGCAACATGGTGCCTCAGCGTCAAGGGCACCCAACCCCAAACACCCCAGGACAGGAAATCCTGCCATGGGGACCTGCACATGCTGGAGCTGGGCCAGGGCTCAAGAGGTCACCGCTGTCCCGATGGTGTGGCCCCTCTACCGGCACCAAGCGCCTCCTCC
>PVIC010036171.1:0-18700 GCA_004025085.1 Thryonomys swinderianus
AAAAAAAAAAAAAAAAAAAATTTAAAAAGGGCTGGGAGGAGATCAGCGTGGAGGCCCCGGGTTCAATAGACAAACGTGGTGCAACTACACGAGGTAAGGGATGTGGAACAGGCAACAAAGGGGAAGGACGGGCAACGGCACTCAGTGGGAAAGAGCTGTTCTTTGGGGGTTGTGTTGTTTTCGTTTTCGTTTTGTTTACTTTTTTTTTTTTTTTGTGGGACCGGGGATTGAATTCCTGACCTAATTCATAACCTTGTGCTTGTAAGATGTTGTCTAGATTGACAAAGCGCTGCCTCTAGAAACTGTTAGAATGAGAACTGTGTACACTGTGAGGCACCGGAGGACAAGGACCAGGCCCTCGCAAGTGACTCTGTTGAGGCAGTCTCCCTGGGTAGCCCAGGCTAGCCTTGAATTTATGGCAATCCTCCTGCCTCAGCCTTGTAAGTGCTGGGATTACAGAAATGCACCGGCATTTTTTTTTTTTTGCAATACTGGGGATTGAACTCAGGACCTTGGACTTGCCAGGCAGGTGCAGTGCCACTAAGCTAAGTCCCCAACACCCAAGATAATTATTTTAAAGGAAAAAACAAGTAAAAATTGTATATTTTGGGCCAGAGATTTAGCTCAGTGGTTCCAGCGACTGCCTAGCAAGTACAAGGTCCCTTGTTCGATACATACAACTATACTGGGCATGATGACTCACACCCACCATCAATCAGTACCACACACCACAATGCCAGGGATTATGGCTCATGCCTGTAATCCCAGCACTCAGGGGGTAGGAGGATTGGTGAGTTCAAGGCTTGCGTGGGTTACATAGTGAGCTCAGGACCAGCAAGACCCTGTCTCAAAAAAAAGGAGGGCTAGGGATTTAGTGCAAGTGGTACTGGGCCAACACTGGATGCACAAGGGCCAGAGTTCAATCCCTGGTACTGCAAAAAAAAAAAAAAAATTGTATATTTTGAGCTAGATGTGATGGCACACACTCACTTATCCCAGCTGTCAGAGGGTTGATGGTGGAGGATTGCTATAAGTTCAACCAGCCTGGACTACACATGGCAACCCTGTCTTAATAAACAAAAGGGTGAACTAAAACTATGTGTAGTCTCCACCCCACCCGCACCCAACCTCCTGTGTACCAGATCATATGGGTGCCAGGGTGAGCGGCAGCTTCTGGGCCCTCACGGGGCTGCACAGGCCAGACCATAACACCACATTCTGTCCTCCAGCTCAGCCACCTCTTGCCATGGCCTTGTCTGCCAACTCACCTGGGCCACCAGCAGCCTCCATCTGCCAACAGAGACACTACCTCCAAGCCTCACCTCCCCATCTCAGGACCCACATTCCCCATTGAGCCCTAGCACCTAATGGCAAGTCTCCCTGCCACAGAGCTGCTCTGTGGAGCTCTCCTGGTCAAGCCTATACAGGGCATGAGGCCTTCCTCCAGCCAGAGGAGGCCCGGGTCCTCTAACTGCTTCTGTCCAGCCAAGCAGCCAGGCCCCTCTGAACACATCAGTACCTTCTCCTTCCTGTTCCTCAGGTGGAAGAACCAAAGGTTGGGCAGGTCATTACTGGCAAGGTGAACCCATGTTGCTCTGACTCCAAGGCCGGTCACACACAGGCTTGTGAGGAGTGTGCACTTAGAAGTCTGAACTTTATTCCTTAGACAGTCGGGCACACCTAGCACCTGGCCCAGGGGTGGGGCTCCTTGAAGGCCCCCACTTGTGGACCTGTTTACACTTCCAGGCTATCAGTCTCTTCCCAGGGAAATAGAAACCAGGTGCTTAGTTCACAGCCCAGAACTTGCCTGAAACTTTTCTCTAAAGACGTAAAGCCCTCTAGTGGCTGAGGCAGGAGGCTATCAATGAGTTCAAAGCCAGCCTGGGCTACATAGGAAGGCCCTATCTCAAAAAACCAAAAACAAATGAAAAGCCTCAGTAGGCTGGTGATGGAGGGAGGGAGAAGGAGGGGGTCTTACATGATCTCCACCCATCGCCTTATTTCATCTCTAAGTTGGGGAAGAGAAGGCCCTTCAAACTTCTCTCTTCTCTCTCCCCCAAGGAAAAGAAAATAAGTTTCTCTTTTCCTTTCATTAATTTATTTATTTTGGAGTACTGGGGCTTGAACACAGGACCTTTATTTTGAGACAGGCTCTTGTTAAATTGCCCAGGCCTGGCCTAGCCTAAAACAATCTTCCTTTAACCCAAGTAGGGTTGAAAAAAATATGGTGAATGCATAAATTACAAAGACAGTTCCTACAATAAATACACACACACACACACACACACACTGTTATTGATCCACCTACCTCAACCCCCCCCCCACACACTGAATATACTTGTCCTATTGTTCTGGCCACCTTCTGAAGCAGTCTGGAAGTCTTCTTTTGGGAGTGTCTTTATTTGCTTGTCATAGCTTCTTCGATTCCTGAACTGGTATAAAAGGTTTACCTTTCATTTTTTTTTTTTTTGAGACAGGGTCTTGCTTTGCAGTTCAGGCTGGCCCTGAGCTCACTATGCAGCCCAGGCAAACCTCGAACTCAGCAATCCTCCTGTCTCTGCCTCCCGAGTGCTGGGATTACATCATGGTTATTTTGACTTTGAGGAACAACCAGAAATTGCCTGGTGCCAGAACAGGTGAACAAGGTGGCTGAGGATGCACTCCTGTCGTGAGCCTGCCTTTCCACTGGATGGCACTCACCAGATATTCAATCACTGTTCATAAAGACACTCACAGAAGAGGATGCTTGTATATTGCCAGCCTTCTGACATAATTTTTTGGTTTTTTTGTTTTTTTTTTTTTGAGACAGGGTCTCGCTTTGTAGTTCAGGCTGGCCCTGAGCTCACTATGTAGCCCAGGCAGGCCTCAAACTCAGCAATTCTCCTGTCTCTGCCTCTCGAGTGCTGGGATTACAGGCGTGAGCCACCACGCCCGGCACTGTGGTATGTGGTATTGATTGCTGGTGGGCATGAGCCTCCACGCCCAGCATTGTATGTGGTTACTGGGGATCGAACTCAGGACCCTGTGCTTGCGAGGCAGGTGCCGGAACCACTGAGCTAACCCTCCGGCCCCTGACATTTTTTTAAAATGAGGGGACTGTGCTCGCTTCAGCAGCACATATACTAAAATGAGGGGAAACAGGGTCTGATCCTCCTGCCTCAGCCTCCCAGAGCACTGGGATCACAAATGTGCACATCCAAGAGGCTTACCTTTTCTGATCTCACTTGGCTAGGGAGGGTGGCAAAACCAAGGTTCAAGCTGGGGTTGCTGTCTCCAGAGCCTGGACAAGCCAGCCTAGGGCAAAGCCATCCCTCAGGAGGCCAGCCAAGCTAGGTAGCGTGGGAAGCGGCACCTGCCTCATTTGGTTGTTTTCTCTTTCCAGGCTCCACCAACGGATGAAGCTGTCTGCACAGATTTCAGGTCCCGGGATCTGGAGCCTGTACTCCCATGCCCTGCCTCGGCTTGCTGTGGGGCTGGCGCTGCACGGCCGCCAGGCTGCCACCCTAGAGGTGAAAGCCATGCCCAGGCCTCAAAGTGCCCCCTGAAGGCCTCAGCCTGCCTCCCACCGCCAGCTGGTGCCATGTTGCCAGCCAACTTCACCAACTTCGCTAACTTCTCAGCCAATGAGTCGGCCCCATGCCCCGATTACCGCGCCTTCCACCGCCTGCACATGGTGGTCTACAGCCTGGTGCTGGCAGCCGGGCTGCCCCTCAATGCGCTGGCGCTCTGGGTCTTCTTGCGCGTGTTGCGCGTCAACTCGGTGGTGAGCGTGTACATGTGCAACCTGGCGGCCAGTGACCTGCTCTTCACGCTCTCGCTGCCCCTGCGCTTGTCCTACTATGCGCGGCATCACTGGCCCTTCCCCGACCTGCTGTGCCAGGCGTCGGGCGCCGTTTTCCAGATGAACATGTACGGCAGCTGCATCTTCCTGATGCTCATCAGTGCTGACCGCTACGCCGCCATCGTGCACCCGCTGCGGCTGCGTCACCTGCGGCGGCCCCATGTGGCGCGGCGCGTGTGCCTGGGCGTATGGGCGCTCATCCTGGTGTGCGCCGTGCCCGCTGCCCACGTGCACCGGCCCTCGCTGTGCAGCCACGCGGGCCGCCACTGGCGCTTGTGCTTCGAGAGCTTCAGCGACGAGCTGTGGCGTGGCCGGCTGCTGCCACTCGTGCTGCTGGCCGAGGCGCTGGGCTTCCTGCTACCGCTGGCGGCTGTACTCGGTTCATCGTGCAGGGCCTTCTGCGTGCTCGCGCGGCCCGACGCCCCGCAGAGCCGGCGGCGACGCAAGACGGTGCGCCTCCTGTTGGCCAACCTGGTCATCTTCCTGCTGTGCTTCGTGCCCTACAACACCACCCTGGCGGTGTACGGGCTGCTGCGCGGCCACCTACTGGCGGCCGGCCCGGGGGCGCGCGAGCAGGTGCGCGGGGTGCTGATGGTTATGGTCCTCCTGGCCGGCGCCAACTGCGTGCTGGACCCTCTGGTCTACTACTTCAGCGCCGAGGGCTTCCGTAACACACTGCGGGGCCTGCGCGACCCGCTCCGCGGGCACACCCTGGCCCCCGGGGAGACCACTTGCCCCGCCGGGCTGGATGCCACCGGCAGGGCGCTGCTGCGGCCCCCCGCCCCAGCACCGCCCTCGACCCCGGGAGGCCAGGACTCGGCCCTCTGAGGTCCCGCGCGACCTCGGGCCGAGCGGATCTGCGCTCCCGGAACACAGCGTGGGAGCGGCAGGGCGCAGGAGGGAGCCCTGGCGGCGGGCTCTCGAGGTTGGCGAGAGCAAGGCTCCTTCCGCTGGCGGATGAGACGAGCCTGGCCGTGGCCAAGAGCCGCCAGATGCGAAAGAAAACGAGTGTCCTGAATTTCTACGTCCATGGCCTGCAAGGCTGAGGAGCCCAGGGCCTCAGTGGACGAAGCTAGGAGGAGCGCCTGCACCTGCTTCCTGCTCGGCCCCTACGCCCCCTGGGCTCACCCTGCTCCTGCTCTGGGCGGGTCCTTCCTGCTTAGGGACTTGTCACCGTCAGGCCTGACTCCCTGGTCCCAACTCCCTTCTCCTTTCTAGTCGTTTCTCCTCCATCTAGCACGCTCTCTCCCTCTCTCTGCACTAAAGCACTGGTTCTGTTTTCTTGGCTTCAGACTTCTTAACTCTCGTAGGAACCGAAAATCCCAAAGAGCTTTTGCTTATTCCTTGTTCCATTGCTAGACACCATTTTAGAAATCAGTGGGTTTTAAGGCAGAAGTGTGCAAGTACACACTCCCATGGCTGGGAGAGGGTAATGTCCTGAGTCTTCATGAAGACTCGGGCAAGCGTGGCAGTGGAGGGGATGGATGACGTCTTAGTAGTGTTATGAACACGACTTTGACCCTCTCACGTAGTCAAAGGGCTGTGTATTTGCACTAGAGTGTGAGTTCACACTGAGCTCCTTCCGGGGCATTGAATGACAGATGTGCTCACCTATGTGGGAGACACCAACTGCCTCTGGGCAAATGGTCCCTGGGGCTCCCTGGGCAGCTAGGAGCTGGGCACCAGCCCTGGACCCTCAGGGGGAAGCAGGGCGGCTCTGGCGGGGAAAGGGCCTGTAAGCACACCGATGAGAGTGTGCCATGGCCTCTGGTTGCCTTACTGAGCCCGAGGCTGGCAGAGTTGCAGGGCCTGACATTCACGAGGCTAGTTCTCGCCGAGATGTGTGTGCTGTGTGCATTTCTGGCCCCAGGGTGCTTGGTACTGTGGTGTGTGTGTGTGAGAGAGAGAGAGAGAGAGAGACAGAGACAGAGACAGAGACAGAGACAGAGACAGAGAGAGACAGAGAGAGACAGGGAGAGACAGGGAGGCAGAGAAGGAGGGAGAAACAGAGAGAGGGAGGTGAGGAGAAACAGAGAGACAGAGACAGAGAGCGAGCGAGAGAGCAAGAGCATTTTCGGGTCTGTATCTCTGTGTCTCCCTTTGCAGTAAGCCTTTTGTGTGTCTACACCGCGTTCCAGCTGGGGATTTACGGGGGTAAAATGACCCCTGGCGGCCAGAACGGGGAACTGACCTGCTTCCTCAGGTTCCCTTGAAGTCCGGTGCTCCTCTATCCCGGCAGGTTAGAGCCCCGAGTCTGGAGCCAGCCCTCACCATTTTCTGCTGCTCAGAGGACCCCGTCTTGCTTCGTCCTTGGGGTTCAAAACTTGAGCCTTTCCGGACTTCAGCACAAGCAGCGCAGTACCTCACAGTCCGAAATCTCAGGGCTTTGCCTACCCGAACTGAACACAACTTTTAAAAGTTCCTTAAGGGAGCCAGGTGTGGTGGTGCACGCCTGCAATACTAGCACTCTGGGAGGCTGAGGCAGGAGGAGTGCAACTTTGAGCCCAGCCTGGGCAGTTTAGCAACCAGGAAAGACCCCCATCTCAAAAAAGGCAAGGGTGGGGATACATCCCCTTTGCTCAGAGCAAAGGCCCTGGGTTCAACCCCCAGTGCTTCCAGGGTTTGTAGAAATAGTGGTTCTTCTCCTTCAGCAGATCTAGGTTCGAGCCCCTGGACCATTAAACTAAATAAATGCGTGATTTTTAAAAGAGTTGAGTACTGTGGCCTTCTGTGTAGGTATGAAGTGACTCCTGGTGTGTTATCACCCGACCCACTGTATAATGTGCTTATTTACTTATTCCAGTTTGTTTATTCCCTGTCTCCCCTCCCCACCTCACAGGGTAGCATGCAAGCCCCCCGCGGGGGTTGGGGGTTTCAGATGTTTGCTTGGCTGGGTCTGGCTGTGACCCCGAGGCTCTAGAACAGGGAGGAAGTCCTCCATAAGCAGTGTCGCCTAAATGAACCGTCAGATCTTGCTGCGTCTGGTAGGAGCCACAGTAACCAGACAGGCCAGAGAGTGCGGATGGGTGGGCAGGTGTTGGGAGCTTCGGGCCAAGCAGGAGGAAGGCAGCTGGGATGGTCGAGGGCAAAGAAAGGATGGGCTGGGCCTGTGAAGAAGTGTATGACCTCGAGTTGCCTCTGCACAGAAGTCTGTGATCTCCCTGCGCTTCGAGGGCCCAAGGGTCTTCAGCAAAGAATACACTGAGCAGAGGTGCACGAGGCGTGGCAGTGAATGGTGCCTGACCAGTGCTAGGCTGAGGGGACTCAGAAAGCCTGCTCTTCGCACAGAATTCCCAGTGACTGGGTGAGCAGGAGAGAGGGCCGAGGTGTGGGAAACCCTGGCCCTCAGTCATCTTCGGGGATAGGAAATCCTCAGGAGAAAGACAAAAAGATGGAAAGGAAAGAGCAAGAGTGTTCAAAGTTTTAAGAAGCCTTCTTCTGGCCTGACACAGTGGCACACACCTGTCGTTCCTGCTCCTCGCTCTGGAGGCTGAGGCGGGAAGAATGCCTGAGCCAAGTTCTGTGCTAATTTGGGCCATACACAGTGACACCGTCTTGCCAAAAAAAAAAAAAAAAATTATTTTTTTTGGCCTCAGTCTCTGAGGGGCCCCAGGCTCTCAACCCTGGGGTACAGCGTACCCCACCTGCACCTCAGATTCTGCCCCTTCACGTGAGCCCCCTCAGTGGTCTCCTCCTGACCTGTCTTGTTTGTCCTCCCCAGGGCTCGCTCACACTCCAGTCCACTAGTGAGCTCCCTGCTCGAGACCTTCCCCATGTCTGAGAAACAGTTCAACCCTGATTATCATCATAAGGGCCCTGAACACACTAGGAGGGTTCAGGAGGGGGCAGCTTCTTGCTGGTGACTACAAGCAAGTGGCTTAGACTTCCTGCAGTTGGCTGTGACTCCCTTGTCCAGCCTAGGGTGTGCCCAGCATCTCAGGGCAACACCTTTGCCACCAGATGCACTGGTCCTGAAACACAGCCGACTCTGGAGAAACAGGACAGGGCGCGGACCCCAGAGAAGAGTGGAGTTGCTTCCTTTGTCCTGGTTCTGACCCATCTTGAGGGCATTCCCTGTTAGCTGCCTCTTGGTCCCACAGAAAAGATGGAGAAGGGAAGGGAATGGCAGGCCAGGTCTTCCTGTTCCATCCTTCCAGGGGCTGGAGACAGACAGGCCAGGATAATTGGCTACCTTATCCTCATCAGAGGAACCCTGAAAAGCCTTGAAAGTGAAGTTTCTCTCATGGTATTTGGGAAAAACCAAAAGCTTCTAGAACCTTGGGATGTGATGAAGCTGAGTAGGGATTTGCCAAGGGACTTCACCCTCTCTGGGCCTGTTTGCCCTTCTGCAGAACGGGGTTCACAGTGTCTACTTATTGGGTGCCTACGGGGGTCAGTGAGGTTGAGTGAGGCCTTGGAAGAAGGCACTTTGGAAGCCCCACAAACGGGGTGTCTTCCAAGGCCAGTAGAGGCTTCTGGAAGGGAGCAGGGTGCCAGGTGACTCTGCCCCAGGAACCCTGCCCGACCAGAGCCCGCAGGCAGCGGTGCAGAGGCCGGCTGGGCACGTCTCCACGGTGCTGGGGCAGGGGCTGGCCCGCTGCCCTCCGGGGGCACTCTCGCACTCCGAGGCGCTGTCCATCCCTTGGCCGCGGAGGAGGTGCACAAGCGCCGGAAAGGGACAGGAGGGGACGTGGCGAGGCACCAAGCGATGGAGAGAGGGCCAGGGAGGCGGCCGCGGGGGAGGCAAGGGCCCCCGCAGGCTCGGGTGGGGCCCGCAGAAGGGACCGGCTGCCGCGGGAGAGCCCGGGAGGGAGCGCGACAACCGGCAGGGAGGAGGGCCAGGAGGGAGCTGCGCTGCCACAGCCTCGATGTGCGCGACGAGCGGGCTGGGGTTTGGCCTACAGGTCAGGCGTCTGGCAGTATTATGGGATGGAGCGGCCTTAGGAGACAGGAGAGTATTATGGGCTGGAGCAGCCTTAGGAGACGGGAATATTATGGGCTGGTGAGGCCCGGCTCCAAGTGGAGGCGGGAGGAAGGGGTGCGGGGCGGGAAGGGGGGTGGTGGTGGAGGGATTATTATGGGCTGGAGGCCTCCTGCGACCAGAGGCAAGAGTATTATGGGCTGGCAAGGCCTTCGGTGGCCAGAGGGGGGAGCAGCGGGGGATGGCACCGGCTGCATGTGACTGGGGGGGCCAAGTTGGGGGGTGGGTGGGGGTGGGGAGCTTATTATGGGATAGCTCTTTGTACCTACTGCAGGGACTGCTCCAGAAGACATTATGGGATGTCGTGTGTGGGAGGGGAGTGGGGCTGGGGGAGTATTATGGGATGGTGGTGCAGAACGGGGAGGGCCTGAGAAGCTTAAACTTACTCCCTTCACCCTTAGGGTCAGCCTCCTCTTCCATCGCCCAAGGGTCGCACCTGAAACCCATCTCCCTGCAGCGCACGCACACTTCGGGCATCTCCCTGACTGGCAGCCACCTCGTGTGCGTGGGGCAGAGGGGAGTAAGCCCCGCAGAGGACTCTCACCTGCCCTGTCCTCCTCGGCGCCCTGACCCCTCCTCCCTCCCGCAAAGTGGGGGCCTCGAGCCTGGTCCCACCCCCGCCCCTCCATTTCCTCTCCAGCTCCCTCCACAGCCGTAACCAGTAAAACAGGCAGCGGCTATTATGGGATGGCTGCTCCCAGCGCTCCGCGGGGAGGGGCGGTCACCGCGGAATGTCTCCTGTGGGTGGCTATTATGGGATGGCCGCCTCTTTTGGGGAGGGGGGGCTGTCGAAGAAGATTATTATGGGCTGTGCCCTGCACAGCTGGGTGGGGCTGTCCTGGGTAGGTGAGGCTCTGGGGAAAGGGGGGGGGGGCGGAGAAGGAAAGGAAGGAAGAGGGAGGGAAGGAGCTGGGAGGGCGGGGAGGACCCTGAGCCAGAACTGAGGCTTGGCAGGAGTCACTGGCCAGAGACGTTTCGGGGTGACCGGTGTTTGAAGGGGCCCCTGAGGCAAGCTGCCCTAGCCAACTCTGGGCCCTGGACACCGGGCTCCCCTTCTTAGCTCGCGAGGTTAGGGTCACCGACCCGCGCAGCGCTGCGGGAGAGAACTCCTAGGTCCTGGATGGTGGTGCATGCCAGGGATGCTGCTTCTAGGAGCCAGGACCGAGGTCTCCCTCCATCCTCGCCTTCCTCTTCCTGGGTCGAGACTTGGGAGCACAGCCCATGGGTGTATGGGGGCACCGTGGGGGTGCAGTCCCACCCAAAGGGCAGAGGCTGGCTGGCTCCTGTCACCTCTCCATCCTCATGCACTGCTGTGCCACTGTGCCTCTCATTCCCTCTGTCAAATCCCTCTTCCTGAGAACAGGACGTGGTGGGCTGGCGCTCACATGGAACAGAAGCAGTTTTACCAAAAAGCAGAGCATGTGGGGAGAGCTCTAGGGAACCCCTCAGAGTGTTGTTCTAAGTTCCTCAGTACCGGGGATGGAAACACAACTCTTAAGGTAACTGGCTGGAGAGGCTGCCCCCCCCATGCATTAATTAGGAGATTATGGCACCCGAGTCTCTGAGGGCCAATCATGCTGGCGGCTTATTTATAATTTATCTGGTAGGGTAACATGGGTCCAGGGTAGGAAGCAGAAGGCACAGGAGTATGAAGACCACAAAAGCAACACAATGACACACAACCTTGTTCTCTTTGGAGCTCAAGAAGAGAGGAAGAGATTTATCCTTCTCGTGAATCAGGGAGAGGTGCAAGTTGGAGAAGCGAGGGGATTAGCTGCAAAGCCTGCAAGGATAGTAGGGGCAGAGTGGGCTGCAGATAAAGGGTAGCGGGATTTTGAGTCACAGGCAAGAGGCTCTGACTACCTACTTAAAAACTTGTTTCCCAGTTTATATCGATTTATTACTGTTCATCGTAGCACACGTATGAAAGCAAGTGTCTGAGGCAGATGGAGATGTGGCACAGGAGAATCTGAGGCCTGGCAACACACTGGGTCCCTGAGAGAACAGGGGCAGGAGGGCCCGAATGGAGCCGGCAGGTCCATTCTGGAAGGAGAAACTTGCCTAAAGTATATATACCCACGTTATGGTGTATTTTTCATTTATTTTGTGCTGTTGGGCTGGGAAGTGATTGAATCCAGGGCCTTCATACTAAGCTGTATCTCTAGCCTTCTTTATTCTGAAGTGGGGTCTCACTAAGTTGCTGAGTTGCCCTGGTTGGGTTTGAACTTGTGACCCTCCTGCTAGGGTGACAGGTGTGTAACCCCACTATATCCAGATTTTTTTGTTGTTGTTGGACAGGTCTTGCTGTATAGTCCAAGCTGGCCTGAGTTTACCATGTAAACCAGGCTGGCCTCAAACTCTTGTTCCTCCTGCCTCAGCCTCCTGCATGCTGGGCCATGAGGTGTTTCCTACCACACCTGGCTCCCATGATGGTGCCTTAAAAGAGCCGCCTCAAGTCTCCTTTCCCCACTTTGTGGAGCACCAGTTTCATCAGAGTGAGCACGGGTGACGGGGAGGGCAAGGGCGAGGGTTAGGTAAGTGAAGGGTTTTGACCTAGAGGTCAAGGAGTTGAGGGGGAGACCAGGGAAACCTTGTAGAATGGGAGGGACCAGGCCCCCCATTGTGAATCCAGGGAGAGGTGAAGGGTTGCAAGAGGAGAAGAGAGTGAAGGCCAGTGAAGACCCAGCCAGAACTGGATGGAGAGGGCAGAGTCACTGGCACTCGCTGGGGAGTGCCGAGACTGACATTTCCGGAAGCATGGAAGCACGCTCTTTCTTGCCCCTCCCAAACTCAGTTTTCTGAGCCTCCCTCCCTCATCCCCAATCCCAGAGGAGGGAGAGTCATCTGGCCAGGCCCTCTCTCTAGGGACAGGAGATGAGCAGCCACTGCAGAGATGGCACAAAATCCTCCCTGCTCACTTCCGGTCAGGATGGGCCCTTCCACCACTGGTTTCCCTTCAACCTGTCCCACTGCCACAGGTCTGGGTCTGTGTGGAAAGGGCAGGTGAGAGAGGTGCTACCTGTGCCCTGGGACATGGGTACTGGTCTTCACTCAGTGCCTGATGCTTGGAGATGGAGGAAGAGCAGGTAGTGACAGGCTGAAGGGCTCAGGGTGGCATGCTGAGTCAGGAAGGACCTGACCTCACAGGATTTCGATGTTAGGGATGCTGGATGGAAAAATCAGAGCTTGCCAACTAAAACCTTGTAGTGTGCAGGGAACAGTGAGATGATTGTGATCAGCCATCTCTGCTGCTAAATCCTTTTAGAATGCTTTCTAGCTTCTAGAAGGCCCACTAAGAACTCCATCAAGAATGACTTCTGAGGTGCACCAGTTTGATCTGGGCAACAGTACTCAGTGGTATTCTCTTGCCACCCTTCTTTCTCCTACCTGTTTGTTCAGTTTACACTGGGTGAGGGGTAATAGCTTTTTCTTTGCACTGTCCAGGTTCCCAGCTCCGTGCCTTGCTGGGTACTCACTCAACAAATGCTGAGTGGTGGAAGCGAGGTGTGTGGGGAGCTGGGCTCCCCTTGCTGTGCACCTGGGTGCAGCTTCGGGTCTTCAGGGATACTCCCAACTGGGGGCGTGATGCGGAAGCTGACAGAGGCTGGATGGGAACAGGCAATCACTGTGGAATGCCCTGGGGGCCCTGTAGTCAGCGCCGTACTTTTTGGGTTTACTCAGAGTATCAGAGCTGGGATAAGCCTCAGGTTCTACCTGGGGTTTTGTGGGGCTGGGTGGGTCCTCCATTGCTCCTCAGCCTCAGCTGAGGGAACGCAAGGTCCTGGATATCAAGGGATTCTGTGCCACAGTGCTGCTTTGGCCCAGAAAGGGAATAAGGCGCCTCTGCAGGGTCAGAAGGTAGTGTGGGTGCTGGCCCCACCCTCTGCTCTGGGAGCTGGGACCGACTGACAGCTCCTGGAAATGGAGATGGGGGAGGTGTGAAGGCCAGCCTTATGCGGTGTCAGGTGAAGGTAGGGGAAGCAGCGGGGATGAAACATTCTGGGACGTGACACTGGATCATACATGGGCTCTTTGCGATTATGACATTATTATGGGCTATTTTTCCAGTGTTGGCTAAAGAAGACTTAGATGATACTAGGGCTGCCCAGTCTCTGGGGTCTTCCCTGACAGGAAGAGTGGCTGGAGCCCACGGAGGCTGGTGGTGTGGTGGAGGCTGGTGGTGCGTGAGCGTCCAGACCCTGGCCTGCAGGGACCCAGGGCAGCTCTAGGGGCTGGCTATTATGGGATGCCAGTATAGAAAGTGGAGACTGATTATTACGGGATGTGTGTGGGAGGAGGCCGAGTGTCCGTTGTTGTAGTATGGGGGGGTGAGTTTCTGACTATTATGGGATATTAAACTGGGGGTGGATGAAGGGTGGTTATTATGGGATGTCTGTGGGGGATGGGGACGAGTATTATGGGATATAAGGCTGAAGTGCTGGGAGGGGTGCTTATTATGGGATGGCTATGGGGAGGGAGGGGTGACGAATTATTATGGGATGTTAACATTAGGGCCAAGAGTGAAGAAGTTGGCAAAAGGTGGTTATTATGGGATGGCTAAGGGTTAGTGGCAGAAAGTCTGCAATATTATGTCAGTAGCCCCCTGGCATATATGTGTATGGAGTGGGGGAGTAGGGTGTATGTCTGTGGGGTGTCCGTGTATATTATGGGATGGCCAGGAGGTGGGTGGTTGCCTGGGCGACACGCGGGCGCGCTCAGGGGGGCGTGGTCAGTGGTTGCCTGAGCGACGAGGGGGCGGGGGTTGCCCGGGAGACCTAGGGAGGAGGGTGGCGGTAGTGGGGGGGGGTTGGAGTTGGTTGAGGTTATTATGGGCTGTCCATGGGGGGCGGGGCCTGTGCGGTGGGATTTCCCGGCCGGTGTTTCGGGCCCTTTAAGAGGCGACGCCGGAGCCGGAGCCATTTTCCCCCCTTCGGCCGCGGCGAGGAGGAGCAGGATCGGGAGTGACACCGGGCCGGACCCAGCACGACCTGCGGCGGCTCCGGGGTGAGAAGAGCGCGGGGTTCCCCGAGAGGCGCCTCTCACAGTCCGACGAGCTCCGAGGGTCTCCACTCACCTGTCCGCTCTACAGGCGCCCCGGCCCGAGGGCCGCCTCCTGTGCGGCGGAGCCGACCTTCCTTCCCGTCCCTGCAGGGCGCCGGCTCCCCACCCCCGCCCGGCTCGGCCGCTCTCCCGCGGGCCGGCGCCCGCCCCTCGCTCTGCTCTCTTGCCCGGGCACGTGGCCCGGCCCCTTCCCGGTGGGCGCTCCTTGCCCGCATCCCGCCCGGGACCCCCGGGACGCCCGCTCTCCACGCCCCCTGCTCCCCGCGGTTCCGGAGCACCGGAGAGGTCCCAGGGCAGGCTTCGGAGCGCTGCCCTGTGTGGGGACCGGCCCCTCCCCGGGCGCAGGGAGGCGCCCCCCGCCCCTAGTGACCTTGTGTCCCCAGCAGCGCTCCCCGCCTCTGGCTCCTCGACCCTCGCGCCGCGGCCACACGGCCTCCTCCCCCGGGCACGGCCGGATCGGCCGCCCGGCTCCTCACACTGCACGCAGGCACCAGCCTGCCCCGGGGCGTCGCTCCGGCTCTCGGTGGGGGCTGCCGCGGCGGAGCCGGCTTCCGGCTACCCCCGGGAGTGTGGAACTAAGTTCAGCCCGAGTGGCTCGGGTGCCCTGACGGGGTGGCCGAGGTGGGGGCGGAAGGAGGGCGGGGTGGGGGAGGGGGCCGCGCGTCACCGGCTGTGCTCTCCCCCTCCCCCGCACAGTGACTCGGGCCAGTGCAGAGGGCCCCAGGCCGCAGGCCGGAGCAGCTGGGCCGATTCCCTGGCCGGGAGCGGAAGGGATGGCGTCGGGCCTAGGTTCCCCGTCCCCCTGCTCCGCGGGCAGCGAGGAGGAGGATATAGATGCACTTTTGAACAACAGCCTGCCCCCACCCCACCCAGGTAACGTCTTCCCCGGGGGCTGGGGCCGGAGGGACGGAGCCCTCCCTAGTGACTCCCGTCAGGCAGAGCTGTGTGGCTTGCCTCGCTCGGTGCGGAGCCCTCGGTGGAGGGCATCCGAAGGGAGTGGTTCCCTTCTGCGGAGCTCTGTGTGAGGGGGGTGGAAGCCATGTGCCTCCTGGGCACCGCGGACCCAGATGCAAGCTGGCTGCACGGTCTGTCTTGAGGAATGTTCTGCAGTTCCCAGTTGAGGGAGCTCTCCGGGCTGGCAGGCGTTTTACCTTGTGGGGGTCCTGGGGGAATGCAGGTAGTTGGGACACCTGGAAGGTGTTGGGGGCTTCGGTGGCAGGGCGCTGAGGATTTCTGTTGGAGGGTCCCACGGGTATCCGTGCTGGTCCGATCTGTGGTTGTTGCTGATTAACATCTCATTTTTAGCTTCTGGTCGGTTACCGGTTTTCTGTGCTGTTTCAGCTGTGTGAAGTTTGAATCGCGCTCCTTAGCAGATCTAGAGCACTTGCAGCCAGGCAGATCGTTGGAATGTTTTGAGTGGGGAAGGGATGGGGGCTTGGGGAGAATTACTAGTTTAGTAAAAGGGGCAGAAGAAGGCAGGGCACCCCTCTCCGTCATGGGTGGAGACAATCCTGACTTCTGTCTTAGAGGCTTCTGCCTCGGAGCGGCCCGGATCTGGGCTACCTTGTGTGGTATCTGTAGAGGGAAGGGTTGTACTGTCTAATGTTTTGGGTGGCTTGGTGGACTGACCAGGCCCGGAGGGTTGTAACCGTGCTGCCTGGCTGGAGTAGCTCTGTCTGTCCTCAGAGGGTGGTTGATGTCATGCTTCTAAGTAGACGTCCTCTCCTTATGCAGAGCCCCTCAGCTAAGTCACCTAGTTGTTTCCTTGACCTTTTTCCTTCCCTAGTTTCTAGCTTTTTTTTTTCGTTTTTTGTATGCCATTTTTTCATCCTCTTTGCTTCTACTTTTTTCTTATTCTGGATTTTTCTCATTCTCATTCTTGATTCTGTTTCTTACTGAATGTCTTTTACTTCTGCCTTCTCTTCTTAGTTCCAGCTGGAAGTTGAGGTGGTCTGGGTGGAATGCTTTCACATTTGGTATTTTCTAATTTGGAATTCTTCACTTCAATCTGAGGCCATATAAGATAACAGTCTGTTACTGAGTCTTCAGCTGTGGAGATAAGGGACTTGAGTTTGTCTCCTTCCTGTGAAGGGTAGGGTGGCTGATTCCTGTGCCCTACTCCAGGTGGAGGGGTGGAGCAATAGAGAAAGGCTTATCTTGCTTTCATCATTTCAGCCAGGGCATGAGAAGTAAGAGAGCTAGTCGACTCCCATCTTGGCCTCTCCTTAGTCCACTGGTCTGGAGCTGCCCCCCAGATTGGTTTAGAGCTGTGCAGGCTCCTAGGGTGAACTCTGCTGGAGCTGGAGCTGACCTAGTTTTTCCATTTGCCACACCCATTCCTACCCCTTTCCCAGACAGTCCTCTGTCTTAGCCAATGTGTTGTTTGAGGGGTTGGGGGGGCTGTATGTGGATGGAAGTGTGTCCCCTTGGCTTCATATGTTGTCCTTGTTCCCATTTCTAGCTTCTGTGAAGGCAAAGAGGAAGAACTGAGGCACCCTCCACTTGGGGATGACTTGGGGGCTCCTGGGGAGAAGCTGTTAGGAAAATGACTGTCTGGTGTTCCATTCCCTGGGGAACGGGAGGGGCTTTCTTGTGCCTGGCAGAATCTGTGCCGAAAGAGGTGGGTGGCTGGTGGTGCTTTGTCCAGCCCAAATCTCTCACGTTCCCAAATACCTGTTTGGCTCAGAAAGGGTGGAGCCAGAAGCATTTTAGGGGTAGTTTTGGGGATCAGGTGCTGAGTACTCATGGAATTGAAGGAAATATACTGTCTCCCCCTCATTTTAGGTCCTGCTGCCTTTTTTGGTGTAGACATGACCCCATATGTCGGCGAGGCTTCTCATACGTTGTCATGATTCCCATATGTTGGGTTGGGGGTGATGAGGAAGCTGAGTCTGGGGACTTCTTGTGGACTCCCATTCCTCAAGCTAAATTTGCAGTTTGAAGAGATTTTATGTTCTGACCACAGCTCTGTTGAGATATTGTTAAACCTTAAAAAAAAAAAAAGAATTATGATTGAGGGAGTAGCCCAGTCCCTCACATAGCATTCCCCTTCATTTGTCTTGGGTACCTATGGTGACCTCTGTGAACTGTGTCATCCCTGAATATAAGTGAAAGAGACTGGTGGCATTTGGATGTGGGGTCAGGTAATAATTTGGGAAGTCTTCTGTGAGGGCAGTTTCCCCAGCCACCTCTGCAACCCCGCCCCCTCCCCGCCACTTCCTGTCTGTCCTATGTTGGCAGCTGGGTGCCCTGGCTGGCTTCTGCGGTCAGGAGCCATTTTCCCTCTCCTCAGTGGTGAGGCACTCCCTTCTTTGCTCGTTCCCTTTGCCACTCTCCCCTCCTTGGGTGGGGATGGTTTGGGAGGAGAGGGAGAGGAGGTTGGAGGGATGTGGGAGGTGGTGTGAGTGTCTGATACAAAGGAAGCTGCCTCCTGGCCTTCTCCTCCCCCTGTGCCCCTTCCCACCTATCCCCGCCTGGAGCTCTCAGTGTTCCCCAGGCTTTGTGTGTGCTTCCAGCCAGGGAGGAGGTGGAGCCAGATGGGAGGAGGACCGGGAGGGGGAGATGGTGACAGCTGGGCTGATTTGGGCCCCTAGGGAGAAGAGGCTGCTGACCCAGGAGAAGCTGGGGAGGAACAGTAGGGCTGGAGATGGGGAGGGGAAATTGTTTGAAAGTGGATGTGAGGTTGGAGCAGAAACTGAGCCTGGGCTTGGGAGGTTCTGGTTGTTGTGAGTAGTGATACCTCCCGAAGGTTAGAGAAGGGTATGGTTTCCTGGCCCCCAAGCCTGTATTCTTCTGGATTATGGTCAGAGCGTGTTCTGTGGTTGCCTTGTGGGTAGGACCCTCCATTCCCATCTCTTGGCTTCAAGCAGTTGCAGAAGATCTCGGACCTCATTTTCTTGTTTGGTGAACATCTAGAGGGCTACTGCAGGAGTGGGGAGAGAGGCAGGGGCCTGGACAGCTGCCCGAGGTGGGCCAGGGCTGGTTTGGCAGGACCGTTTTGGGTAGGCACAGCTCTCTCTTTGTCTGGTTAGTCCTGGGTATCAGCTTCCTTCTGTGGAGAGTATAGCAGTTCTCTTCAAGGGAATCTGGGACAAGAGGTGGGGAATAAAATTGAAACCCTCCAGATTAGGTGCTAACCTTTGCTATTGATCTTTCCCATACCTACTACTCTTTGACAAATTTATGTAGAAAATGAAGAAGACCCAGAAGAGGATTTATCAGAAACAGAGACTCCAAAGCTCAAGAAGAAGAAGAAGCCTAAAAAACCTCGGGACCCTAAGATCCCTAAGAGCAAGCGGCAAAAAAAGGAGGTGAGTGGGTGACTGCATGTGGAGGAGGAGAGGAAGAAGGGAGGAGCTGCAAGAAGGCTGAAGGGCTGTGGGTCGGTCCCTTCCTCGGGAGTGCTGGGCCAGGCCCGGGGATGAGCCTCAGGGCCGTCCTGAGGTCAGCATGTGTGTAGCCTGTGTGCGTCTGTCTCCCTCTCCCCTTCCCTGCTCCAGCGTTTGCTCTTGTGCCGGCAGCTGGGGGACAGCTCTGGGGAGGGGCCAGAGTTTGTGGAGGAGGAGGAAGAGGTGGCTCTGCGCTCAGACAGTGAGGGCAGCGATTATACCCCTGGCAAGAAGAAGAAAAAGAAACTTGGACCTAAGAAAGAGAAGAAGAACAAATCCAAGCGGAAGGAGGAGGAGGAGGAGGATGACGATGACGATGACTCAAAGGTGTGTGAATCCCCCCCCCCGGACTCGGCTCTCAGATGTCCTGCTGTCCCTTAGAGCACGTTCTCCCTACTTCTTTTTTTTTTTTTTTTTTTTTTTTTTTTT
>PVIC010036172.1:0-18699 GCA_004025085.1 Thryonomys swinderianus
GGTCCGTCCGCCCCCCTTACCTCCTTTCTTCCCTCCACCCTCTATCTCTCTATCTGCTTCCCATTTGCAAAATATCTATCTCCCTGTTTCTTATTACCTTTTATTTTGCTCCTTAATATACTTTATTATGCTCATCTAAGAGAAACCATACAGGTGAAGCAATTGAGATTTCAGGCAAACCAGTTGTAATACATGTAAGATATGAAATATAGCTATTGAATTTTCATGTGTTTTAACTACTAGCCTCTCAATGGGGAAAAATCATAAACTTCTTCATTGTTTTTACTTATGACTCTTCCTGTTTGAAAATCCACAATTGCTTCTGATTCTCTTCCATCCTACCACATGTCCACAGGGATTCCTCTGCCCTCACCTTTAAATCTTAGCTCCTCAGCCAGTCATTTTACCCCACTTAGAGGTCATTATCCCAAACATGCTGTTTTTCTTCTTTCTCTAGTAAGTGACCAAGAGCCCACCTGGGAGTTACAGGGGTGTCCATGACTCAATTATAATCTCCTTCTTGTCTCAAGGGGACTGAGAAACATTTCTCAAAACCTTTAAAAACTGGTTATATTGGTGACCATTAAGATCACTGGATCTAACCATTTTTATCTGGGACTCTTTCTCCCCTAAGAAGGAATGATTTCTACTCCTTATGCATGTCATGTGTTAGACTGTTACCAAGGAGATTTGTAACATTCTGCTTTCCAGTTTTGGGCAAGTGAGTCTTTCCTTCTGTGTCTTCTGAGATTTCAGATTCATCATTTCCTCCTGGGTAATGTCTTAGCAGTGTTATGTTTCCAGGATGTGGGGGTTTCTGCCTGTTTGTTTGGTTAGATGACACTATGAATGCTTATGTGTATGGCCCACTGAGGCCACTGTGGATATTTCAGTGATAACTCAGAGTGTCCAGTTTCTTGCCATCATCCTAAAACAACATAGCTGTTCATTCTGGGGTTATAAGTTCTCTCTAGGATTGTGATACATTCTGGAGCCCCATAATGCATGTTAAATAAGATAGAGCTTTTGCTTGTGTGGTAAGAGGTCCCGGAGTATGCCTTGGTTAGGAGATGGTCATGAGGTTTTAATCATAACGTTTTTCCTTGGCAATGTTAAATTTTGACTATGACTTCTGAGAACTGCAATGATGACATTATTAGGGCTTCTTGAAGGATATTTGCTAGTTTCACCACCTGTGTTCTACCTTTTGGTGTCTATAAACTCTTCTCCTGGTACCTATGGCACCTAAGCTCTTTCTGGAGAGTCATCTTTTCCACTTCTCTAATCTGTATGCCTTATGTGGAGCAGGGCCCAGAATAGATATGTCTTATGCCTGAACTAACTAACTCTGTACCGTCCCTCATCTGAAAAGACTGCTTTCACCGTGAGTCAGTGAACACAACAGGACCTTTCCTAAAGCTCATGGAGACACACAGAGCGCTACTTGTGGAGCTCAAAGTTGGTCTGGCAGAAGCAGAATTGCTGAAGTCCTCTTGCGTTCCTTGGGAGCTGAATCTGGAGCCTGCACCATGTTGAGAAATGAAGAGTGAGAAAATGGGAGCTTTTGAATCCTGGACCAAGCTGCATTGTGTTCTCTGGAATTATTCTTCCTTGCTAAAAGTTGTTTTAACAGGATGCTTGGTCATCTGCTACCAGAATCCTGACACACTCAAACCGGTAGTCAAAAAAGAACACTTTTTGGGGTATATTTTCTGTTCTCCCAGAAAAGAAAGTAACTAGAGTGACAAAACAGAACTAATATGCTGAAAGAGAAAGCTGTACAAGAAAATAGGGGGATAAAAGACTTCTAAGTACAAAAGTCATAGCAAAAGGCCAGCTTTTAAATATAGATTTATGCCGTTTAGTTGTTCCTATCCACAAGTCACCCCAGATCATTTTCACAATTTTACCCTTTATATGTCCATTATTAAATGGTTTGGTACAAAGTATAGTTCAGCGCACTAAACGTTATGAAATGTAGCTACCTTTCATACTGATTTAACATAAGAACAAAGTAGCCATTTCTGGAAATTCTGGATTTCTCCACACCTGTTCACAAATCTCTGGCTTTATGGTCTTTGTTATAAACAAGGAATCACATAAAATATAATTACATTAGGCAGAAGAGTGATAACTCAGTGATAAACAACAACAGAAAGGAATGTGTTGTAAGTCCTCTATGTGTCCCAGGTGTGTCTAAGTCCTCACGTTTTCCCACTTGACTAGTGCTAGAAATGTGAAATCACATAACACTTGTAGTATTTTCTTTCATGTATTCAACCAAAAGTATAGCAAATATTGGACATCTTCCACTTCCCACGAGTTTAATTTAGCCTCAGACCCCTCCTCAAAACTACTTAAAAGGCATAATAACGGAGGTCTGGTGCTTAAGCAGAAAACTGTCTTTTCTCTCTAATCCTTGGGTTGTTGCATTTTGAGAGTTTATTATGGAAATAGTGTACATATTTTAAAGTATTTAATTTTTTTGTTCTCTATGTTGGATTGGTAGGAGGGATTATTTGTAGTCACAAAGTGAAAAGCATTGGGTTTCTTGATTCAGTTTCCCTTTTTATTTTATTGAAAAGGAGCTGAGGCGCTGCTTTTCTTACATTGCTTTTTATGTTACACCAGCAGGTAAAAACAAAGAAAGAAAAAAGGAAGAAACTTCCACATACAAAATACAAAACCAATGTAAACACACAGGAACAATAGAGCCACAAAAGAATCAGAGAGAAATCAGGGACGTGTCATAATCCAGAATCCTAGATGTACACTGAGTTCATCAATAATGTGTGTTGGGATTTATGGGGCTCAGAATTATGTGAGAATAACTCTTGTTCTGAGGAGCTCCAAGTCTATATGGAAGACAGTTGTGTATAACAGAGTCTAAGATTATCAGGTATTGTGGTAAGGGCTGAAATATGAATAAAGAGAGAGGTACAGTAGGGCTAATTTCTCAGTTGGCCTGGTGGAATTAACAGAATCCTGTTTGTCACTGTCTCATATTTCTTGTCTTCTGACCTATAGACTGAACATGCAGTTGTTACTTGTTTCACTGTTTGCTCTGTGTGAAGCCCTAGTTTTCCTGACAAGTTTGAGAAACCAAGTATAGTGATGCATAATTTAAAAAAACCAGGATCTGGAATCCCATCATATGAGTCCTACCTTGCTGCTTATTGATCATGTGACCTTGGGAAGGGGAATATCCGCTCTGAGCCCCAATTTCTGGGCTTATCTCTGAAGTAGTACCTGGAGCATGTTAAACTTCAGTAAATTAAATCAGTAAATTAAACTTCATTATTAGTTAATTTCATTTTCATTACTACCAGTTCAATAATTTGAACAGTTTTAGCATTTCTTTTTATTTGCTCACTTCTAAAGTGAGAATTTGTTGTTTCAAATCATACAGAAAAAGATGATCTCAACTTGGCATAAGGAGACAAAGCTTGAGGACTTAGGTGGTGTTGGAGAGTGGGGGCGGGTAGAGAGATACAGGTTTTGACTGAAACAAGAACAACTTGAGTGCAGAACAGTAGAAACCCAGAGAAGGGGATGAAAGAAACTGACATGGAGAAAATCTGGCTCCTAAGTGTTCTCCCGAGAGTTAGAGAAAACTATCCTAGAGTTTGAGAACAGTTTTTTGATGTGTTGACAGCAAAGGTTAGAGTGACATTTCCTTTAGAAAATCCCAAGTGTGAAGAAAATGAACTTTTACCAAGTATTTTAGTTGCAGTTTGGCTTTTTTCTTCATAACCGAGGTGTTGGTGTTTTTTGGGGGGCAGGGAGGATTTATTGCCAAGGCTGTTTGTGTTTTGGCTGTGTGGTATATATCAAGCCAATTACATTATGAAGAAGAAAAATCTGACAGAGCAGAAGAAATGATAAAGCAGGGAGCAGATAGCCGCTGCAAAAATTTATGTTTGTTTTATGAACAAGAGGTTGACAGAGTCCAGCACAGTTGGTTGGTGCTAAAGGCAGCTGAAATGAAATCAGTGCTTCTTAGCATTTGGTATCATCATGCAACTGGTGATAGAAACTGAGAATTGAGTAAAAAAGTTTGCGAAAATGATAAATGCCATCCAAAAAAACATTTCCAATTTCATAAATTTCAAAGAAGTGGTTTGGCAGCTGATATTGTCATTTAATCACACTTAAATAGTAAGAATACCAATTTTCAAACACAATGATTAGACATGAATATAACAATACTATTTAGTATTTCATTCTGTCTTTTAATCCTCAAAGTAAATCTCTGACTTTGGCATTTTTATCTTCATTTTAAAGGCACAGAGGTTTTGGGTAACTTACCCAAGGTCAATAGCTGGTCAGTGACCAAACTTGGATTAGAATCAGGTCTGACTGACACCAGTGAAGAAGCTCTCAGCACCTTAACTTCACTGCTTTAAAAAAGGTTCATCATAGTGGTCATCAAATGAAGAAAGATTAGGAGTTGATCACTGCAGGAAGATTGAAATATCTTTTTTAAAGATCATATCTATTGTATAGAACAAATGTCACACTTTCTAAATAGTATTGTTTCATTATGTGGATAAAGTTAACCTTAATTGCCTAGTTCTATAATTTAATCTTGGTGGTGAAACAACCAAATTCTATATTAGAGTTTCTCTGCAGCTAAAGTGTTTTAGCATCCCTGATAGTTAATTGTGGTGTCAACTTGAAGAAATATGCCTTGCAGGTTGGTTCAGCACAGTTCGGAGTGTGTTGTCTGGATGACTGACTCTCAGGGAACACCCACTTGGGTGTGGGTGGTACCAGATGCAACACACACAGCCTGGGTGGAATGAAAAGGGAAAGAAGAAGGAAGCCTCCCTTCTGTTTCTTTGGAGGATCTCCAGTCTTTGCCATTGCCTGTGGACATCCATCCCCAGCCTTCCAGAGCAGATCCATAGATTTTCCGATAAGGATTCATATGGGCCTCTGCAGTTAGGTCCAGGCCTTTGACTTTTCACTGGATCCTCTGGCTTTCCAATGTGCAGAAAGACCTTTAGTTATCTTCCACACTCAGCTCTGCAGGTGGCCATGGTATGCCTACCCTGTCCTTATCTATCATGTGAAAATATATATTTTAATATTAAATTTGTTTTTTGAATAAGTCCTGATACAGACACTCAGGCCATAGTGATCTATGGTGGCAAGTATAAGTTAAGACCCCTTTTTTCCTGCATGTGTCCTGGTCACCTCCCTTGTTGTCAGGACAAAATACCTGACCCTGAAATTTAAGAGTCACCTGGCTCCAAGGCAGAATAGCATAGCAGAGGGGGATAGCAAAGGAGAGCTGTTGACCTCATGACAGGAATTAGAAAGTCAAGGGCGGAGTGGAGAAAGGAAATATGATCTTCGTGATTCGCACCCACAGTGGGCCACCTTTTCTACTAGGTTCCAACTTTTAACAGTAAGTCAGCTCTAGTGCCCCTGTAATCCAGTGACCTTCCAAAGAGCTCATGAGGCTTTAGGCTGACAGAAAACATAGGAGCGTTAACCATGGACTGGCACTTTCAGTCGAGCTCATTGTTTGTGAAGTCACCTAAAGATGATCGGGGAACAAATGTGCCTCCAAAATGCAAAGAGTATTTTGACAAGTGTAGAGAGATTTCAATAATCCCTAGCCTACCACTGCTACAAAATGCACATTATAAGGGAATTGGAGTAATTTTTTAAGGCAGGAGATTTGTATCATCTATCAATAATCTTTTAAAAAGTCTAACTGAAGCAAGAAGCTTTCATTAAAATCAGAAACTAGGAGGACAGGTGGACAAGTATCCCAGAGTCTTCTTAAATGCACTGAGTTTGCAGAATTTCTGTCTTAGTAAGTATAGGATATACAATGTACAATGGACTTACGAACTCTGTTCATTCTTAAGAGCTGGTTGTAACTCAAGTTGGTTAGTACAAGCTCAGGTTTTTCTACACAGCATTCTAAGTCTCTCTGCTGTACACAAGCAGATCTCAGTGTCCTTAGAGGGACATTGGTCCAGGATTTCTAAATGGATCCCACACAGGAAAGGATGTTGTAATGTTCCTTTGAGAACTCTTTAAAGGTTAAATATGGATCTGAAACCATCTGGAAACACAAGTGACCAGCATGGGTGTTGTAAGTCAAGACTTGTTTATAAGTTAAAACTAAAATCCCAGCCATGGCCCAAATTGTTTGTATGTAAGGTCAGGTGGACCTCGAGGATCCACTGTATTGGTTAGTGCAGTCAACTGTAAGGGATTGTAGGCAGCCCATAGTGGACAGTACTTTCAGGTACTGACCATCAGAGAAGCTGTGAAACATTGTGAAGTAAAGACCTGGAGCAAGTGGACTGAGGCTGGAATGAAGCCTGACTGTTGTTCCATTTGGCCTTGGCCGGGGCTGGCTTTTGTGAGAAGTGGGTCAGTATCGTGGAACATGACTGAAAGAGTCTCTAGTTGCTCAGACTTGAATCCAGGGCGGAGTGGATAGAGTACCATACAAGTGGGACAACTCTGTGCCTTCAGAGAACTCTGACTGCTAGCGGGGGTCTATGGGCTGAAACCTGCCATCTGCTCTAGCAGAAACTGCTTTCCCACCATGCCTCCCCAGCTCTACCCACCAAGGGAGAGGCAAACCACAAATCTGATGGTTTCCTCATGAGCCATGGCATTTGCCCCTTCTTTACTGTCATCAGGTTAGTTTAGATGTTAACAAAATACAAAACCCCTTTTATTGTTTGTTCTGGTTTACTAAATACCTAACTTTTGTATGTCACATAATTCTATTTTATATGTATGTGATATGCATATATGTACATGTATACCTATATGCATGTATATATGGGATCCCTTTTATCTCCATAGTAATATCATCAAACATGACATTAAAGGACAAACTAGACTCAGAGCCACTGGTGAGCATGAGATACTACTGATAATGAGTTGCATGATGGAAAAAAGGCAGGGCTCTGACGAGGGGTCCAGGGCCCTCTATTCCACCACAGTTGCCATTCAGTGTGAAGCCCACTGACTACCTGAAGGATGCTTGAGTCATGATTTTCTGTAATATTTACTCACCTGGTACCAACCATCAGTAAAAGAAAGTGAGAGTATCCCAACAACTCACAAGTGAAGAGTGTGACACCATGTTCTATTTCACTGTGCAAACTTCTTTTTTATAGACTGTGGGTTAGACTTTTGGTGCCCAACCTTCCATAGGGAAGTTTAGTCAACTGGTCAACAGCCTATGAAGTGGTGTAGTATAACAGAAGGAATGAGGAAGCTGCATCCGAGTGACCTGGGTTCGAATCCCGGCTCTAGCACTTGAGTGACTTCTGTAAATTGCTTCTTTGTGAACTTAATTTCCTAATCTGTACAATGAGAGTGACAATGTCTTTCACAGCTGTGGTGCTTAATATAGAGGCAGGTGATTAATTGGCACTATCATTATTGTTACAGAGGAACAAGTGGCCTCAAAAGCCGAGGGCGGGGCCCTTTAGAATCACTGCTTAAGGGCCTCAGTGACCAGGATTTTAGATACCAGGATTTCAAAGGCCTGAGTGTCCCTTCTTTCTTTTCTCAGCTGGAAAGCCTCTGGTTTTCTTTGCCTTCTTTTCCTTCTTGCTTATAATTGGGTAACTGGGAAGATGAGAGAAGAGTGAGGCTCAAAGGAATTATCAAAGTTTACTTGCTGCTCCTAGTTTCCCATTGGTGCTTCTTAAATTCGTGCATCTCAATTGTGTGGGAATTCAGGGCATCCACAGCTGATTTAGGAGGAGTTTCCATGCGCTGCTGCTCGGTGGACTCACCTTGGGAACCAACTGTTAAGTGTCCCGTGCACTGTGACTGGTGGACAGCAGAGGGCACCTCTGGCCTGCAGTGGAATGCGCGCTGACCCCGAGTACAGAGATGTTACACAACCCCACCCATGTGGTGGCTACTCCGCTGCCTCCCCCTGCTCTTATTTTCTAAAACTGTATTTGTTCCACCAGCATTTGCCCCTGACTGCAGCACCTCCCTGTCTACTTGGGACAACCAGTTGGTCTTTCATGACTTCTGAGTGAAGAGGGAGCTTTGGACTCAGAGGGGGTTATTTCCCCTGAAAGCGAGGATTGCCTGCAGTGCTCCACCAGGCCTTTGTTGAGTGAGGCCTTCCATTCGTGTGTGGAACTCTGTTTTATTAAATCTGATGAGTTCTATATTTTTGCCACATGTCACAGATCACCCACGTTGACTGAGCCCTGCCAGAGCTGAGTTGCTGTTACCCTGAAATGAAGCCAGATTTTTTAAGTGGGTGGGGGTAATTCCAGTTTGGTGCAATAAATTATATGGTTCTGCCTGATTTATTTTGCTCTGTGCTGGGAGAACTCTTGACGGAATGTATCTTGCAATGTGTGTATGGGTTGGAGAGCAGGGAGGTTGGGTGGGGGAAGGAGAGAATTAGGAGTTTCTGTAGTGAATGGGTTGAAAAAATAGATACCAACATAGCACCTGCTTTTCTTTTCCATCCTTTTCTTCAACATCGCCTGTCATTCCTGTTTTTTACTCTCAAAAGTTGGAGCTTGGGTTCTGAAATTTCAGAAAAAAATATAGGAAATGCATATTTTCCACAAATAGTAACAGAATCCCTGTACTCCTATTCATTACTCTGTCATAGAAGGAAACTCTAGAGACACAGAATTCTTTTTCTGGAAGATCCTTTCTTTTTTTTTTTTTTTTTTTTGTTATGGGGCCGCTGGTTTTGAAGGAGGGTGCTGGTATCCAGGTTATCACTGAATATTCTGCATAGTGAAATGTGGTTGACTTTTTGGCTGAAACCACAAAGAAAAGGAAACGAAATTTAAACTCTAGCTTTTCATCTGGACCTTAGGGCCAAGGGACTAGTAAAATGCATTATCATAGAGCCCAGGGAAGACTGATGTTAGTAAATCTCTTCTCAAATCCATATTCTGCCTCAAATTCCCAATCTCTCTGCAACTTGGTCTTTTAATCAGTAAACAAATGGGAGTGCAATGTACCTCACACAATGGTCATGGGAATAAAGTGAAAAAATGTGGATGAGTTTTACAACATCAGGAGAGCTCAACAATAAACATTTACTTTTTTAAATTACAAAACAATTCTGATGGCATGTGGGCAGCCTCAGTTATAATCAGAGGAGACCCCTTTGTCTTCTGACTTTCCTTTGAAGAGACGGGGGCCACACAGCCAGACCTCAGTACAGTGGCTTCCTTGGCCTCACAGCTGGCTTAGAAGAGCCTACAGATCTCAAGAAAAACTGCTGAAGAGAAGCTGCAAATCGTAGTTAGAAAGCACTCTGTATTTATAGATGTGTCCTTCATTTATTTCCAAAGCAAATAGATTTCAATATGACCATGTTTATATTCCTTACAAAAATCCTTTAGGATTACTGTGCATTTAATTTTAGATTTGGAATGTTACAAATGAGGTTTCAAAATTTTTTTCAATGAGATCCAAAAGACATCAGAAAAATTCCTAAGCGAAAAAAATATTTTTTTCCATTGAGGTCCAGAGAATTCTAAGATACACTCTTGGTAAAAATTTTACTTTAAAAAGTCATCCTACTGGAAAAATCTTAGGTGACCAGAGGGTTGAAAACTTTCTCTTTGCGACATTTGTTTGCACTTGTACCCACATGGGATGGAGGTGAATGGAAGGTGATCTCACCAGAACGACAGAAGGAAATACTGAGTTTTATTCACCACTATTATCTGAGTCTGTGGAAGCTAAGATTTGTGAGAATTATTACTACATAAATGAAAGTGAATCTTGACTCTTTACTGATTTATTTGTTTTGTTTTTGGCAATAAGCTCTTTGCTGTCTAGGTGGCACCTGTAAACATTTTTTTAAATTGAATTCTTTATTGGTACAATTTATATACATCTCACAATCACACATAACATTGGGGAATTTGTACCAATATGTAACACAAGTTAATTCTCATTTTTACCCATATCCCTACCCATCCACACCTCCCCACCCCCTATATAAATGCTCTTTTATTTTCTATCAGAATTATATTTATTCCTTCCCCTTATTACATTCCCACACCAAATTTCCTCTGGAGATTTCCCATTCTACAAAAACTGTCATACTTTCTAGAGCTCATTTGAATCTACAGGTGCTCATATCAAAGAGAAGATCCGGTATTTGCCTACCTGTAGTCTATTTCATTTATTAGTGTGTTCTCCAGGTATATCCATTTGCACACAAGTTAATCAATCTTGTCATTCTTTATGGCAGAATAATACTCCATTTTATAAAAAAACCACATCTTCTTTATCCAGTCTTCAGTTGTTGGGCATTTGTGTTGTTTCCAAGATTGAGCTATCACGAAATGAGCTGCTATGAACAAGGGTGTACATCTGTCTTTCTGTAAACATTATTGAAACACCTATATTATATTAAAATTATTCTCAGTATTTCTACCTCATAAAATTGTAGGAAGAAATCTTAAGCAAATTTTAAAATACTAATAGGTTCCAATTTAAAATGTCTCTGTAATCTTTAGCATTTAGATCTGGATTTGAGGTTGGCTTGTTGGCGGAACCTCCTGTTAGCTTACACCCATACACCTCTTGCCCTCTAGTACCTGCGGGCTGCCTGGCTCCCCTGCTCTGTCCTAGGTACAAGCCCTCCGGTTTTTCATATCTTCTTCTAGAGGGTGGCATTTATTCATCTAATAATCAGTCTTTCCCAGATATCTTATTAAATAAAATTAGAAAACAATAGTGTTGACACATGTTTTTCTTGGCTCTATCTTCTTTAACTAGACATGTGTTCACTTTTCCATTGAAAATTTTTACAGTGATATTTTCTCCTCTGCTGGGTCTGTGAGAATATAAACCTAGACACTTATTATTTACATTCACTTAAACAATTGCTTTAATCACATGGAACTTACAGAATCTTTCTAGAAGCATTTTGCTATAGAATATCACATGTATTTCTAATGTAATTCTCAAAAATGTACTATTAGTAGAAAAACATGCATAATTTATGATTTATCAGAGCATGAATTGATGCTAAAATTTAAAATATCGTTTTCAAAATGAGAAATAAATTCGGCAATTTTTGACGACAACTGAAAGACAATTATAGCCATGAAAAGGAATTAGAATCTCTCTCTCTCTATCTCTCTCTCTCTCTCTCACCTTGAAATAGCTGACTGCTTTTTCTCATAGTTTTTTCATAGTTACAGGACTTATATAATTCCTTAGCCACTTAATATATTTCCTTTATACTTTTTTGCATCATTAAAACTCAGTATTTATGAGTTCCTTCCCTGTGCTACAAGACCCTATGTATTCCATGGGGCAGGACTTAAAAGGGGCAAGAAAGGCACAGGGTTTCATCAGCTCTAACCACATTTCTGTGGTATTTTGGTGGGTTATTTACTATATTTTAGAAGAGAACCAGTATTGAAGGTAAAAGGGAGATAGGGTACTATGCCTCAGAGAGGTTGACATTTTCTTGATAGAATTTAAACTGAATATAACTATATTCTAATTGTATTTTTGTCTTTCCATATATTTTCTGGCAGTGAGCAATAACTTTTCACCATTTGCCAAAGAACTTCCCCTGTGATTCTTACATGTCTTCCTTATTCATTCAGTGCACAGTATACACTTGGTGAAGATCTTTGTTACTGGAGATTGAGTTTGGAATCTTGAGCTTGTGAGGTAGATCCCTGGGCCCTCAGGGAGGATATTAACATTCTCAACACTGACTTAGCCACAAGGGGAAGCAAAGCCATACAAAACAGTCTTTTTCTCTTCAATTCGTTCATCCTTATCTGGAGTAGAGATACAGAATAGAAAATATTAGGTTGCAATATTACACATGATTTGTATCTTCCTCAGATTTCAAGGGTGACCTTCATGGGCCACCTCACCCAGCTCCTTTGCCCTCTGGCTTTCTGCTGGCTTAACCAGTTGTAGCTTTAGGAGGGGAGTGAAGGCCGGGCTATTTCTTCCCTGACCCCTTCCTGCTTGCCTAGGGCTTTGGCAGCACCTGTGTGCTTCCCTGCTTTTGGCCATGGCTTTTGCCAGACAGCCCTTCTTCAGGTAACATTGTTATGGCTCTTTGCTGGGCAGGTTAAGAGGCAGTGGAAAAACTTTCCCATGATTTCCCAAACACCGACCACACCTCTGTAAAGAGTTTGTTATGGCTTTTTAGTGCCATTAGCTTTCTGCTGCTGGCACTCTGACATGAGGGTCTTTCTAGGTGAAGAAGTTTGCTAAAGGGCCAGGAGGGCAAATTCAAGATGTTTGAGACTATGTACCACATAGGGTAAATTTAGGAGAAATGGTAGAAACTGGATAAAGAGAGACATTAAGCCTTAAGACATTTGCAAATGAAAACAAAAATAGACAAATGGAATCATATCACACTGAAAAGTTTCTGCATAAGAAAAGGAAAAAAGTTCAGTAAAGTGACAACCTACAGAATAAGAGACAATACTTGAACATTACATATATGATATAGAATTTACTCCCAGAATATATAAGAAACTCAACAGAGAAACAAATAACCTCATTTAAAAATGGGTGATGGAATTAAGCAGACATTTATTAAAATTAGATATACAAATGGCCAAGAGATATATGAAAAAATCCACACTTCTCTAATTGTCAGAACATACAAGTCAAAGCAACAATGACATTCTCATACCAAAAAGACCAAAGATGGCAAATGCTGTTGAGGATATGTTAAAAGGAGCCCTTGCATATTCACATTAACAATGTAAATTGTGGTGAATAGTATGGCAGGTCCTACAACTTATAAAACACAGAATTTTATGTGATCCAGTTATCCTACTGGATATCTCAAGGGTATTAAATAAATATATCCAGGAGACATCTACATGATTCACTGTAACACTAGTGACAATAGTCAAGAAGTGGAAACAACTTTAGTTTCCATCAGGTGCTGAGGGGATAAAGAAAATGTGGTACATACACACAATGGAATACTATTCTGTAAGAAAGAATGAAATCCTGTGATTTCTGACAGCACAGATGAAACTGAAGATCATTATGTGACATGTGAAGTGATTTCAATAAGCTAGGTACAAAGACAGTGGATGCATGGCCTCACTTGTATGTGGAATCTCAAAAAGTTATTGATGTTAATGAGTTCTAGAAAGTATGATGGATATTGTGAGGTAGAAAATATTCAAAGGGAAATGTGGTGGAGGAGTGAGCAATGAGTGGTAAAGAAAATATGTCATGGTAATAAAAAAAGGGAAACAAAGCTTATGTATTAAGGGGGTGGGGGTTATGGGGTGGGTAGGGGAATGGGAAAAATGAGAATTAAATTGTGTCATATACTGGTACAATTTCCCAGTATTGAGTGTGATCCTGGTGTATATGTAAAATGTTCCAATAAAGATAAAAATAAACTAAATAAAAGTTAAAAAAAGTTGATTTTATGGAAGAATTGAAAGGTGGGTACCTGAAACTGGGGAGAAGAGGGTGAAGTAGTGATGGGAAAGGTTAGTCAGTGGGTACTAAATTACAGGTAGGATCAAGAAGTTCTGATGCACCATGCATTTCAAAAGTCACAGGACAGGATTTTGAAAATTTTAATGAATAAGAAATATACCAATAAAGATATACACATGTTTAATTTGATTTACATGTTATGCATTGCATATGCATATTATATCATAGAATTGTATCTGATATACAATTTTATACATTTATATATCAATTAATATAGGTTTAATTTAAATTATAAAACAAAGATATGTTTGCAGTCCTGTGAAAGGGGAAGTCACAGAGGTTCTCTTTCTTTTTTTTTACAAACTCAAAAATATCTTTTAGTTTATTAATATATGAGTAGTACATAATGTTTACAGTTCTTGTGGGAAGTTGTACATGTATATAACATATATTCTCTTTAAATTTTCTTTCCCTACCCTTCCTTCCCCCTTTACTCATCCGCTGATCCCTTTCTTTCTCTTTTATTTATGCACATGTATATGGTAAATAATGATTATATTCCTTGTGTGGAATTGGTACATATACATAACATGTTATGATTTCATTTTATAATCCTTCATCCCTTGCTTTACTCCCCTGTCCCTTTATCTCTTCATTCTCTTAACCTTTGAGAATAATCTATCTCCACATTTCCATACTTCCTATTGTTTTGCTCTTTACTTTTATTCTTGGTTTCTCATATAATGGATATTGTTTGTGATTTTTTTTGAGATAGGGTCTTTCTTTGTAGTTCAGGCTGGGTCTGAGCTCACTGTGTAGTCCAGGCAAGCCTTGAACTCAGCAATCCTCCTGTCTCTGCCTCCCAAGTGCTGGGATTACAGGCGTGAACCACCACACCCAGCGAGAAATTGTATCAGTCAATGCTTATTAAAGAAACAGGCTTAATATAAGACATACAAATATATAAGAAGTTATAAGATTGGGTTACAATAGCTGTCCACTGAGTAAAGCATGGAAAAGTGCAAAAAGTCTCTCTATGCACTGAAGATTTGAAGGATCCAAAGGGTCAAAACTCAGTGTAGTGGCCCTTGTAAGTCTCTATCAGGAGTTGAAAGGTCTGCCATGGATGGCTCAAGTGCTGGAGGCTGAAACGTCTCCACTGGAAGCCAGAAGATAATGTTCAAGGTGAAAGGAATGACTGGAGCTCTTCCAGAGAAGCAGAAGCAATCTTTCCATCTTCATTTCTGCTCTATTCTGTCCTGTCAACAATCCCCCTTAGGGTGGGCTTCCTCACCCAGAACTATGATGAACCAATTTACCTCAGAATTTCTTATGTAGATTGACACAGTTAACTGTATCACAGAAACCATGGAATACTTAAATCTATGTGGTTGATTTATTTATTTTGTTTAACTTTATGTTCTCAACATGCATCCATTCTCCTACAAAGGACTCAAGTTTATCTGTCTTTATGGCAGAGTAGTGCTCCATAGGAGGTTCTTGAATAAAGTAGTTACATGATAGAACAGTGGTCAAATCCAGACTGAAATGGTGAGAGTAGGGAGCAGTGGTAGGTAAATTGTTTGGAAAGCCATGACAAAAATCTGGACATTTTTATTGAGGCAACTTGTTCTGTCTTTGCCAATAGCCAGTGACACACCCTTGCAAAAAACTAAAAGAGCTAAGGGTGATGTAGTACATAGAAAACAGAGGGACATTAATTTATTGCATGACTTCAGTTATAGCAGCATGATTATTTCTCTGCTTATTAATCATAAAAATAATGGGAATGGCTAAGTATTTCTAGCTGTGTAATTATTTTATTATCAATAGGATTATCTATGGCTATTTTACTACAGTTTGGGCTTTGTTATTGACATCATTATATGCATCATTAAGTTTGCCTGTTTCCTATTCTATTGTTGAGTTTGGACAACTAGGGAAGCAAAAAGAATCTAGACTTCTCTGGTTTTGTAAGGTTTAGAGATTCTATTGCAGCCAAGAATGTTTAGGCACTCCTAAATCAATGATTTTAAAGCCCTGACCTGTAGCTGATTGTGTCCAGTTTGTAGGCATAAAATCATCAGTGGGCTGTGGTTAGTGTTTTTATAATGAGGTATAATCAGATGGTAAATATTATGCTAAATCATTCAAAACATGGATAAATATAAAGTTGAGAACCGTAGTGTTAGTAATACATGTATGGGTGCATTTGTTTTCTAGGCTGTGATTTCTTATGTCACTTCTAAATTTTAAAGGTACTTGCTGTAAGGATGGATAAAGAGACCTTCTGATTATTCATTACTGGAAAGCCATTTGTTTTGGAACCTTGGGGGAAATAAATCTATAAATTTGGTTTGGTTTGATTTAACCTATAAATCAAACACTATTCTTTGGTATTTCTAAATAAAGCGCTAAAGTATTTTATTATTTTATTATGAGGAAGGCATGAGTCTGAGGCCTATGAGAAATTTAAAGATGAAGAGAACATAATTTGTACTTTGGAAATTTAAGAAATGCAAACTTCAAATGTTAGTTCTTACTGGAAACGAAGGGTAATAAGGACTAATGGAGAAAAGTGTAGAAGAAACGAGCCATTATGTAACTGCAGAGATTTCAGAGGTTTGTCTTCATTCCTAATTCAGGTGGAGTCAGGGAAGGTTTGGAGCAAGGCTGTTGCCGGTGATGATCGGGCTTCTGAAGCATCACTGGACAGCGAATATCAACACCTGTTATGCAACAGGGAAAGGTGGGTAAGGCAGAGGTCACATATCCAGTTCTTTATTCAAATTTCTTAACGTCCGGGAAGAGAACCATACATACACGTAGTTTTTAGGGAGATTCAGATAAAAGGTTATAGTAATCAGGGGAGGGGAAGATGGATTTTGTTTAATACTTAAAGATTTTTATTTGTAGATGGGAGCAAAGATGTCACGAGCACAGTCACAGAGTGGGGAGAGGATACCTGGTAACTAATCCAGTGGGGCTGGACATATGCACGTGGAAGCGAGTGAGGCTTAATAACTAGTGAGGCTGACTGGGACCTATGCTTTGAACACCACTGTATGTATGTTTTCTTTCTGTCAAGCAAGAGTACCTGCCAAGACCCTGTCAACCTGGAGAGATGCAACCAGAGTTCTGCTTTAATATGAGCAATCCAGGTATGCAGAATGGATTAGTGCGGGAAGGCTGGACTCTGTAGCACTCAATTATGAAGTTTTATTTCACTCAATTTTTCCTTGTCATCTTATAAAGCCCAGGGTGAACCAGGCTTTTTAAAATTTCTTGTGCATGGGCTTGTAAGGCCCAGGTGAGTGTCAGCAACCTAATCAAAAGTTAGAAACCATGTTTTTCACCACTAAGTGTATTTTCAGTGATTATAAACAAATAAAAACAGTAGAGGCATTTTGGGGATTTAACTCCTTTCTCTGACTATTTTCTTACTTAAATATTTAAAATAAAAACAATAAAAGGAAAATATTAAAATAGCTCTTAAAACATGACATCATCTCCACTTTATTTCTAGAGCTCAGAGCCCTGGAAAGCAGTTTGTACAATACCAGATTTCTAGAGTCTTTATGTTCCCTTCCCTCTGTGGATCAATAAATTAAGTAACACGTCAATACTGAGATAGCAGATGAACATCTGTCAGAGAAAAGTGGTCCTGGGGGCTTTGGGGTCTGGTATGGAAAGTGTTTGATCTCTGTGTGCCGTCATAAAAGATGGGAGAGAGTTTATTATCTTTTATGACCCTGACTTACTAACAATACCTGACAGAGTGATTGTGTGTTGGCCTGGGGTTGGAGACTGGGATGTTCTCCTTGGCTTGTCCCTGTATGAGGCACAGAACTTGATGGTGCAACATCAAAACAAGCCATAATATGCCTCTGGCAAGGGGATCCAGAACAGCTGCAGGGCTTTCTCCTGTAAGGGCCTGGCAGGAAGAAGAAAAATGAAAGTAGAGCAATCAATCTTTGTAGCATTCTATATATTAATAATGTTTGCCAGCTCCAGACATTGTTTAATCAATGCCGGATGCAGAGATCTGCAGTGGTTTGAAGTACTTAGTACGCCTTGTGGAAAAGCCTGAGCCCATGGTCCTGAGACATGGGTAGGGTTCACAAATGCTCACTCTGTGTCCTCTGGTGTCTAAGTGGCAAAAGGTGCTAGGGACCTGGAAAGAAGAGAACAAAAAATCAGATTTCTCACACTCAAAGAGTTGATTTTGTTTTGTGACAATGACTAGTTTCTAGAGCAACTGGACAACCCAATATTTTCTACATCTTTGCTCAGCTGTAGAGGAGAGACATGGTGCAGCAGCCAGTGGGCGCCAATACATCAGAGCGCACCGGATGTGAAGAGCATCCAGTACCCACAAGAGTAATACTGACTTCCTGGGGTTCTGGGATTAGAGAGGATTGTAAACACTTGGGAGACGGAAAAGTACAACAGAAGTCATCTAATGCTACTGACCAGAATTACTTCGGTGCAGTTTGAATGACAAAGGCACACAGAGGGATTTTGCTCTTTGGAAGGTTTAATTGCTGACAGGCAAATGTGAGCCTCCTAGTTAGCCTGGCTTAGCAGGGAAAATGAGAGGAGGTACAGACTGGGTGCCTAGAGGGAGACGTTTCGGGTTCCATCACCAAAACCTACAGAATAACTACTGGATGGATCGATCTTGATGCCATCCGAAGTCACTGACAACCGTTTTCAGGTCCAGGATTGTGCCCCAATACACACACATATCCCTCAAAATGAGCCTTAAAACATCAAGTCTCCAACCAAACGTCAGCCTTTCTATATATTACAACCCCTCCCCCATCCTCTGCATAGTTTGCAATATCATTTAAACCCGAGTCTGGGGAGGTTGCCAGGGAAGCCAAATGTGTGCGCACACATACACCTAACAAGCTGAAAGCTGAAGCTGAGGTGGCAATTTGCTCATAAACCAGATAATTAAGGATGTGCCAAACTACCTGTGGGGGACCTGGGGTTTATCAGTGGTTTTTATTTACTGTTTAATAGTACAGCATGTTACATAAACCTTCGAGTAAAACAATTTGATTATAAAAATAGCCTTTTCAAAGTCACAGCACCTCCCCTACAGAGTTCTAAAATCAGTGCAAAATGGGCAGCATCAATAAACACGGTGACTAATGCCAATAAATGTTCTGCCCACCCGGGCACTTTGTTAGGCAAGAGGTATACATGGGCAAGGTGTAAATATGAAATTGTTTCTCAGGTTTTTTTTTT
>PVIC010036173.1:0-18705 GCA_004025085.1 Thryonomys swinderianus
TTTTATTGTCGTTTGCCTGTTTGTTACCTTCCTCTATCATGTTAGATATTTTTTGGAATTAGTGACTTTTTTTTTTTTTTGGTGGTACCAGGGATCGAACTTGGGCCCTTATGCATCCAAGGTTGGCACGGTACCACTTGAGCTAAATCCCCAGCCCAGTGACGTTTTATATTTAATGAAACACAACAGCATCTGTTGAAAGATCTGTAGGCCTTAGAATAAGAGGTGTCGACAGATGGGTTCCACAGTAGATGTTTGAGTGGAGCCCCCATACGTGCCCTCCTATGCATCGTTTTACAATTGAGGTACCATTTTCCCTAAAATCCACTAATTCTGTACTTGGGTGTGAGGTTGGAATAAGAAGCAAGTTACCACCATTTACAGCAGGGAAGGATGAGTGTGGTCTGCGGCTGAGCCATGTTCGGCCCACACCTAATGCCCAGCCTGTGCCAGTTGACCCAAGGGCTCAGTGGTTCCCCTGAGTAAACCCCCAGTGCTTTGCTAAGGTGGAAGTGGGATAGTTGTGCATGGGCGAAGAAATCCAGGCGTGCTCCTCATTTTTATTCAGACTTTGAGTCAATACCTCCGCTTTTACCCTGACTCCTCACCCTCCCGGCATTAGTTAGAACAGTAGCTAAGCCGAAATAGCAAAGAACAACAGAACAAAACTTAAGAGTAGCTTAAGGAAAGGAGACATTTCTTTTGTGCTGCCATATGCATCACTTCCACGATCAGAGGCTTTTCTCCCTAGCGTCATCCGGGAGCCCAAATGTCTTCCTTCCTGATTTCTGTCTCTCCTGAGAACCTGGCCCTCATCTGCCTTGTCCAAGAGGGACAACGCATATTTCTATCCCATTTCTGAAAAGGATAAAGCTCACAGAGGAGTCCACCTGCTGTGTGTTTGTGCTCTGACCCGGAAATGGTTGCTGGGCACTTCTGCACAGAACCATAGCTGGAAGCAAACAAGGAGATGAGAAACATTGTATCCGGGTGAGCAACACCGGGCCCAGCTACCATTCCACTGCCGGAGAGGAGAGGACAGATTGTGCTACTCAGACTGTCATCTCTGACACCCCTTCTGGAGCTTCCAGGAAGGACTTACTGCCTAAACTGGGCCCCTTGGCTGCCTCTGGCCCTTGGAAAACACTTCATGTCCTGCCTCCTGTCTGCTGGACTAGTTGTCTCTTTCCCTGTCTCCAACACCTGCTCAGGATCCCATCACCTCTTTTCTCTCGTTCTTGTGGGCCTCGGACCTCGTGGTAGGTTTGCAGTCATATTCACGGATTTAGCGGTAGACCAGAAAGCTTCCATCTGCCTTGTTCCTGAAGCCTTAAGCTACCTTTCTATTTCCTTACATTCCTTTGTTTTACGTGTTGTCTTATGCTGGTTTTCCCTGCATTGGACATCTCTTATCTGTCTGCCGTGATTTTCTCTCTGATCTTTTAACTTATATACTCCAAATATATATCTGTTGATATTTGATAAGAAAAACGTCTTTCATCTGTTTTTGTGTTTTCCAAGGTCAATTTTTGTGCCTTTCCCGGGGTACCATTTGTTTCTGGAATGTATCTCTTCTGAAGAGGATCTCTGACAGCTTACATTTTATCTCTGCTGGTTCATGCTGTCCTCTCTGAGCTCTAAAGTATCTAGTATCTGGTTTAGGATTTTTGCATAATAGAAGTTATATGTTTTTCCACATAGATAAATATCATGATATACTTGAACACAATTTTCAGTTGCTGTGCAGTGATATTTTTCTACCTTTCTGTCACTCCTTTGCCAAATATTTTGACATTTTCCTGTCTTTTTTTTTTTCCTTTCTTTCTTTTTGAGACAGGGTATCGCTTTGTAGTTCAGATTGACTCTGAGCTCACTATGTAGTCCAGGCAAGCCTAGAACTCAGCAATCCTCCTGCCTCTGCCTCCCGAGTGCTGGGATTACAGGCGTGAGCCACCACACCCGGCACTGTGGTATGTGGTATGTGGTACTGATGGCTGGTAGGCGTGAGTCTCCACACCCAGCATTGTATGTGGTAACCAGGGATCGAACTCAGGACCTTGCGCTTGCGAGGCAGGTGCCGGAACCACTGAGCTAACCCTCCGGCCCTTTCCTGTCTTTCTTATTGACTGATTGATGGTACTAGAGATTAAACCCAGGACCTTTGTACTGAGCTACATCCCCAGCCCCTTTTATATTTTATATTTTGAGATAAGGTACTTATTTTGTTTCAGTTTTGTAGCCCAGGCAAGCCTCAAACTCACAGCAATGCCTCTGCCTCCCGAGTGCTGGGATGACAGGCATGAGTCACCATGCCCAGTACTGTGGTGTTTGGTACTGATTGCTGGTGGGCGTGAGTCAGCATGCCCAATACTGTGGTATGTGGTTAACCAGGGATTGAAGTCTGGAACTTGTGCTTTGCAAGGCAGGCACCAGAACCACTGAGCTAAATCCCCAGTTTGAAACAGGGTACTGTTAAGTCTCTAAATTTCCCAGGCGAGGCTCAAAATGGCAATCCTCCTGCCTCAGCTTCCCAGAGTGCTAGGATGACAGGCATGCACCTCTATGTCTCGCTACATTTCCTTACTTTTTATAGATGCTTGGTCCTCTTTGATTGTTACTTATCTGTGAATAAGATGAGTTCTCCCTCCACTGAATACTTGTTTCAAGTTCACCGAGGACAAGGGCATGGCTGTGTTCTGGGATAGCTGAGCCCTCCCTATGACCTTTTTTATTTTGAGACAGGTCTTTCTAGATTGCTAAATTACCTGGGCTGGGCTCAGACCTGAAGTCTTCCTGGTCTTTCACAGTTCTGGGACTACAGGCAGATGCTCCTGTGCCTGGCCAGGACTGTGGGTGAATGTAGGTGTTCCCCTTTATATTTTCTAGACCAGCAGAGCTTGGTGAATGCTGTTGTTTACCCTTCTTCACTGGCTATGTTGACTTCACACACACACACACACACACACACACACACACACACACATACACGGCACTTAATACCACAGACTATGCTTCTCCTTGGTATTAAACCGTGTTCTTGGAAAACTTTTTCAGTCCCTGTATTTATATGCGTTTGTGTGTGTGTGTGTGTGTGTGTGTGTGTGTGTGTGTGGGTGTGCCCTTAAAAAAAAAAAAGGAGCTCTGTATATTAGTAATTAACGGTCCCAAACCAAGCTTTACAAAAATTCCATTTACAAGAGCACCAAAGAAAACATAATCCTTAAGATTAAGTTAAATAAGGGAAGAGCCATCCCATGTGTACAGAGCCTAGAGGACTAAGTGCTGTTGAAATGGCACACTCCATGTGATCAACAGATCCAAAATCAAAAATTCTCAGCAACTCTTTTTTTTTGGGGGGGGAGGTTGAGAGTAAATCTTAAAATTCCTATGGAAACTCAAAGAACCCAGAGTAGCCAGGACCCTCTTGGAAAAGAGGGAGAAAACAGAAGGACTCCCACTTCCCAATTTGAAAACTTACCCCCATGCAACAGTAATCAAGACAATGTGGTGCTGATATAAGGACAGACGTCAGAGTCAGTGGCACCGAATTAAGATTCCAGAAATAAATCCTTAACGTTATGGTCGATTAGCTTTGTATAAGGGTGCCAAGAAAATTCAATGGGAAAAGGATTTTCTTTTAACAAATGGTGTTGGCAGGGCCGGTTAAGCCACAAGCAAAGAATGCAGTTTGGGATTCCTTCCTCACCACATATGGAAAAACTAAACCACAGTGGATCTTAGACAAAAGTGCAGGAGCTTGACCCAGCTTTCCCCTTTCTAGGTACTCTCCACAAAGAGTTAATCATCGTATCACTGTCTATATCTTAAAAACAGCATATATATAATATATATTATATATAAACAGTACACACACACACACATATATATGTATATATATATAATAGCTATATCTTAAAAACAGCAAATATATCCATCAACAGATGACTGGATCAGGCAAATATATTTGTATATATAGGAGTACTACATTCCCATAAAAAAGATAGTTTTGAGGCATTTATAGGTAAATGATGCCACTTGAGAACATAATAAGTGAAATATCAGACGTATAAGCTCAAACATTCCATGGTTTCTCTGATATGAGAGACATGAAAAACAAAGTAAAAGAGAGACAATTAGGAAATAAGAAGTTCAAATATTTCCAAGTTACAGATTTCACTGTCTTAAAAATAGTTAAGCATATATGCTAATTGGATTCACTTACACCGCTAGCTTATTTGGTTCATTGAAATGAAAGATTTGTGTTATTACCTGTTTGTTTCTTCTTCATAAGAATCCTTTTGCTTTATGTTTTGTATTCTGAGTAACCACTTTGAAGTTATGATACACAGTATGATAAAAATTGTTATTCTCTTATCATTTGATTATAAAATTTTGGTTTCTTTTTTTTTTTTTTTTTCTTGAGACAGAGTCTCGCTTTGTAGTTCAGGCTGGCCCTGAGCTCATTATGTAGCCCAGGGTACAATCATAGTGATACTCAATATTACTAGCCAATAAGGAAATGTAGTTCAAAACTACCATGAGATACAGCTCACACCAATACTTCACTCCCAGGATGTGGGGACATTGGAAGCCTCCTAAACTACTGATAAAAGGGTAAATGGTACAACTGCTGTGAGAGACAATTTGGTGTGTTCTCCTCGATGTGTTAAACAAGGAGCTAAAATTTGATTCAGCCCAGAAGAAATGAAAACCCATATCCACCAAAAACTGTACTCAAATGCATATAGTACTGTGACTCATAATGACCCAAGGGACAATGACACAAAGGTCCATCAACTGATAAATGAAATGTGTTTCATCCATCCAATGGAACATTATTTGCCGGTGAAGAGGAATGCATGAACCCATATGTGTATCTTACTTTTCTCATTGCTAAGAAAAAATTCCCAACACCCACAAGTTAGAGAAAAGAGGGCTTTATTTTGTCTCAGAGTCTGTAGAGGCTTCAGTCTATAGTCAGATGACTACAAAGTTCGGCAACATGGTAGAGGCATATGACAGGCATGAAGCAGTAAGGCTTTTTCCTCTCCTCTTTATTCCATCCAGGCTGCAAGCTCATTGGGTGGTGCTACCCACACCCGGGGTGAGCTGTTCCTCTTTACTTTTCCATCATCCACACCCAGGACTGTGCTAAACCAGTCAGTGGACAGATCTAGAGTCACATACCTATGATCCAGTCACCCCTAAAGTCCACCTAGGAGCATACAGATTTGGGGAAACATCTAGCTAGAAGCTGTTGACGCCATGTTACAATATGAATGAAATGTAAGAACCTTACGCTAAGTGGAAGAAGACATTCACTAATGTCTATACATTGCATTTCATTAATATGAATGTCCAGATACAGAAAATAAATGAGTGGTGTTGTAGTCAGGGTCTGTTAGAGAATAAATTGCAGGACACATAATTTACTGGATTCTTTTTAAATATTCACCCCAAAAGTCAGGTGCAGAGGAGCGCAAGGGATCTATCCACTCACTAGAGACTCTAAGAATCCAGCTGGGTGCCAAGAACCCACAGCAATGTCCTGCACAAGTCGAGCCAGTGGCCTAGAGCTCAGGGCAAGTCTCATACTTGTCTGTATCAAGGATCTGCACTGGGAAGGGCCGAAGCCCATTGGTGGAAACCAGAAAGCTTGTGCCAGGGGGGTAAGGATTTGTGCCACCAGGCTGAGAGTTCCATTCTAGAACCAGAAAGCACCACTCAAAGCAAAGGTCTGAGTTCTCCCGATGGGAGCAGCAGCCATGCCCAGCGACAGAGAGGACCCGAGCTCCTCCTCTGACGAGAATAGCCAGATTCACATCAGGAAAACCATTTGCAGCAAGCTTCTGCTAGAAAATCAGCAGCCCCCAGTTCTCTTTTAATGCCGTTGGCAATAGTCCTCAGGTGAGTCTTCCACACCCAGAGCCATGCTGCTTCAATTCAGCTGGGCGTTCCAAACGGACCATTAGTTAATCCACCACAAGTGGCTATCTAGGGCAGTAAAAGATTTATTGTAAATGGGAAATAATTGTTACTGTGTGTGTAGTTTCTTTTGGGGCAACAAAAATATCCTGAAATTGTGGAGATAACTTCATAACTCTAAGTCCACTAAAAACATTAAATTGTGAGCGGGCTGTGGTGGTGCACACTGGTTATCCGAACATTTGGGAGACTGAGGCAGGAGGATTGTTGAGAGTTCAAGACCAGCCTAAACTACACAGTGAGACCATGTCTCAAAAAAGCAAAAAAAAAAATAATAATAATTTGGTTGTACATATAAATAGTATATGAATTATCTCTCAGTAAAGCTGAGAAGCCTGGTGTGGTGGCACATGCTGCAACCCTACACTCAGGAGGCTGAGGCAGGAGGATCACCATGAATTTGAGGCCAGCCTGGGCTACATAGTAAGTTCAACACCAGTCTGAACTACATAGCAAAAGTACTCAAAAAAATTTAAAAAGGAAACTAGTTGGAAGGCAGATGTGATGGCATGAATTAGCACAGCCACCTTGAGCTACTGAGGTAGAAAATACCTGTGAGGATGATAAGGCAAAAACATACAAGCAGAGCTCCTGACATGGTCAAGACATTTATCAGAATTCGGTTACCTCCCCATGCTTCATATAAGAGAGAAATAAACTTCTGTGCTTACACCCCTGTCTCTGGGGAATTTTTGCTAACTCTGTCTTAACTTACACAACACTTACATATATTTGAGCACGTGGATGGCAGACACCCAACCGAGGGCTTTTTTTTTTTTTGAGACAGGGTCTCACTTTGTAGTTCAGGCTGGCCCTGAGCTCATTATGTAGCCTAGGCAAGCCTGGAACTCAGCAATCCTCCTGTCTCTGCCTCCCGAGTGCTAGGATGACAGGCGTGAGCCACCACGCCTGGCATTGATTGCTGGTGGGTGTGAGTCACCACGCCCAGCATTGTATGTGGTTACCGGGATCGAACTCCGGATCTTGCGCTTGTGAGGCAGGTGCCGGAACCACTGAGCTAAATCTCCAGCCCTCTTTTTGGTTTTTGCATACATGCTTGTTCTGCTTCTGCTTATCCCAGAAAACATGAGCCACTATCTCACCCCAAAATATTCCAGGAAATGAATTGTATAGGATGTTTCAACACGCAGATGGAAGGGCTAGATAACACTGGACATAGTCTCTTTAATCATCCGTTTGCTTGCATTTTCCATCTGACACCCTTTGTTGGCAGGAACTTTCTGTCTTTTGGGGAAACTTTGGTATGCTCCCCGTGGGCTCAGACGTGTGGATTTCCATCTGCGTCTCACTTCTGGGATCGCAGCGCCCCCCGTGGCTGAGCGCGAGAGGCCCCGACAGTTCCACAGCTCAGCTTGACGGGAAGGCACAGCTGTGGACAGAGGGGGATGGGAGGGAGGACGTCTGGTTTATGGGGACTGAGCTGCTGACCAGGAACGGACCTAATTTAGTCTGAGTCTGGCATGGCCAGAGCAGATTAGTGCAGTCAGGTGCAGCCCCAGGCGGAGGGCCAGTGGGAGCCGGGGTTGACCCGAGTGTGTTGACACCAAGGAGATAGAAGCCAGGCCCGGAGGGGGGCAAAGTAAACACAGCCTCCCTCCCCATCACCCTCCAGTCGCTCAGACTGGGTCCTCTTCCAGGAGAAGGAGCAGGCTGGGCCATGAGAATCCAGAGGACTCTCCAGAAGGTGTGTCGTTTCCCTCAGTTTGGGACTTCACAACCTGCAATGCCTGTGAGAGGGATGGCTTTGTGTCAGCCACTCCTGCAGGAATAACCACAAGGAGGTGGGACCACAGAAGAGGCCACGGCCAGCACCCAGGGCTCCACAGCCACACGGGCTCTCAGGTGGAAGGGGCTGACGTGGTGACCAGCTTCCTGTGGAATGGGGTACAGTCCCACTAGGAAGGCAGGACACCCTCTCCAAACCCACAGAAGGCTCTACTGATGTTAGGAACGCAGTGTGAACTCAAGTGGGGACCCTAATATCAGGGTGAGTTCCCGGGCTCAACGTGGTAACCCACTGCTCTTCCCTGGGACTCAGTTTCCCCATCTGGAGAAGCCAAGCCTGGTCCACCTGATTGTGCTCAGATGTGAGCCTGACCCCAACTAGGCTTCATGAGCACTGAACTCCGGTCACCAGCCAGAAGCTTCTAGAAGCTTCTGAGGAAAGTTCATTCTCACCCTTTCTCTCTCCCTGTCCTTCCTGTCCTCTTTTCCCTCTATCCTGGGCAATGTGGTCTGAATAAAGGCCAAAGGAGCTCAGCAGTGTTCTTCAGTGTCTATCAACCAGCAACACTAGTAAACCATGTGGCTGCCATCAAAACATCTGCCACGGCTGGGCACGGTGGCTCACACCTGTAATCCAAGCACTCGGAAAGCAGAGGCAGGAGGATGGCTGAGTTCAAGGCTTGTCTGGGCTACATAGTGAGCTCAGGGCCAGCCTGAACTACAATGTGAGACCCTGTCTCAAAAAAAAAAAATCACCTGGCACGGCTGGAGAAGTCCCGTGACACTTTACGGTGAGGCAGACTAGATGGTGCTGATAGTGATGATCGTGGGACCTCCTTAGACTGCCAAAGCCTTTGACTTCACAGCGGAACCAGTGGAACAACCCCAATGCCCGTGAGCAGACAAATGGATAAGCAAGGGGTCGTCTGTGTCTGCGGTGGCACTCTATCCTGCCAAGGGAAGGAAAAGGAAGGAAGGATGATCCACGCTACAGTGTACGTGAATCGGGCCGAGTGAAAGGAGCCACACACCAAAGTCCTATTGTGTGAGCTAATGTATTTGAAACCAAGCGGAACCAGAGAAAAAAGCTGTCCCCAGTACCAGCCACATCACAATCTCTCCTCATTCTCACCCTCAGACTGAGCCCAGGGATCACACGGTACTCAAGACCCAGTGGGTGAAATATACAGCGTCCCACCTGCTCCTGGGGGGTCACCGGTCAGGTGCTGTCTGGGTCACAGGGTGAGGTCTCAGACTCCTCTCAGCTGGGTTCCCACCCTGGCTTTGCTAACTCCTACTGCTACGATTGCTAGGAACGAGTCGAGCGTCTTGCCCTCTCTCCATTTCCTTACTTCTTAAAGAGGAAAACAAAAGCCAAGACATTTGAAGGCAAACTGAGTAAGTTTTCCATGTAACAAGCATTCAGGAAGTGGTAGCATTTACACACACACACGTATACACACACATCACACACACACACACACATCACACACTCTCTCCTGCCCAGGATAGAACAGTGATAGGGACAAGGAGAGGGTGGCCAGAGGCTAGTGCCCCGGGAGGCAAATGAAAGGGACATTCAGGAGCCTGGGGCGGAGGAAGCTGAGAAGGCTTGCAGGTGGGGCCCTGCTTCGGCCAAGACAGCCCCGCCCCAAGCCTGGTCTCACCCCACCACCCTGGGTAGAGGTGCCCGGCCAGCCAAGGGGTGGACACGAATCCAAACATCAAAGCTGGGCCAGAGGGTCTGGGCCAAATGAAAAGCAGCAGGAAACATGTCTGTGAGTTGAAAGGCCCAAGAAACCCCAGGTGTCTGAGCTCCCCGAGGCTTCAGAGAGACCTGGGCTGAGTGGCTGGAGTTTCCTGGATTCCTTCCAGATCCCCGGCCCGCCCTGCTCTGCCCTCTCTGCTCAGTCAGGGAGGAGAGGAGGGAAACGCAGGCAGGGAGGGGAAGCCACGCAGCTGTTCCTGAGCTGGGGGCCTGGGAAATTTGAGCTGAGCCACGGGCCGCCGCGGGCAGGGGAGGCCCTTGGAAGCCCACTTCTGAGCTCTGGCGCAGCCTCACCAGCAGCCCTGGGATTAGCTCAGCAGCCTTCCCTGAGTCTAAACATCTGCAGCCTGGAGTCCACTTCCCTGTGTCCCAGCCCCCAGGGGCAGCCCCATGGAGGAAGGAAGGGGGAACAGACAGCTGTGTCCTGGGGCCGGGCTTGGGAGGGGTCTGGGCTGACTTAAGCCTCCGACAGTGGGACCTAGTCTGGGGCCTCATTCCAGAAATGCCTGCACTTACCGGATTGTGTGGACTGCAGTAGGGAAAAACATCTATGCAGGCCCACTAGGCACCGGGGTGAGGCTCAGCGTTCCATCTTCGTTTGAGAAAACGGGCTCAGAGAGGCTAGGGAACTCAGCGGGGGCCCAGGAAGTTAGGAGTTGTGTTGTGCTGACTGTCCAGGTCTGGCTCAGTCTAGTTCTGAACATTGAGCCCCTGCTGTTCCTAGAGCCCAAAGAATTAGAACCAGGCAGGTCAGGACAGGAGCCAGGGATAGGTTAGCTTTGTTTACTTGCTGCAGGCTTTGTGCTGTGACTGGCCTTGTCACTGAGGCAGCACACAGAGAAGGGCTGAAAAGCAACCAGCTTTGTGAATTGCTCCTGGATGATCTTGCTAAATTCTCATAGCACTGTGAGTCTGGAGGAAAAGATCAAAGGAGATGTCAACAAATTGGAGGATCAGCTGAGAACAACTGGGGCTCTGCTTAGAGAAGACTTTAAAGAGGCCCATTGTTGCTGGCCCTTAGGAGACTGACTTGTTCTTGGGACAAAATTGAAGCGAGATATATACGAGGTTTTGCTGCTATAACAAACAACCCCTGGGTCTCAGTGGCTCACGCTGCCAAGGTTTATGTGTTCAGCACAGTTCAACAGGAGGCTCTGCTCCTCCTCACCCCTCAGGTCCACTCCTTCCAAACATAGGCTCCCCAAACTCTGTAGCAGAGGCATGGGAAACAGACAAACCACACATTGGCTTGTGGAGCTTCTGCTCGAATTTCCTAGGCCAAAGGAAGTCACGTAGGGTATTAGTTCCACCCACTGTGACAAAACATCAGACATGATCACTGTGGAAGGGAGGAAGGTTGACTTTGGCTCACAGTATGGAAGTCTCAGCCATGATCAGTTGACCCTGTTGCTTTTGGACCTAAGGTGGCCCAATACATCACAGCAGGAAGCTGTTCATCATGGCAGCTGGGAAACAGACCAAAGAGAGCCAGGGTCCCACTATACCCCACAAGTACATGGCCCCTCAGGACCAGAAGACTTCCAACTAGGTCCTGCCTCTTAAAGGTCCCACACCTCCCAGTGGCACAGAGGCTACAAATGCAGGCCTTTGGGAGCACCTATCCCAACTGCAGTGCACAGCTGCACACAGTAGAGACCCTTCTGGGTCTCTATTCATCTACTTAATGAATGTCTAGCCTTGTCAGGTAAGAGGACCCCCCCCCCATCCAGTTCTGCTGCTGCTGCTCTTCGCTCCCTGGCTGCAGACACTGTGATTCTAAGACTTACATACCTGCCCCCTGAGGTGAAGCTGTCCATGCCCTGCCCTTTCCTCAAACAGGACTGCACGCAGGAAGAGGTGGTGAGGAGGACACAAGTCAAGAGGGCAGAGGCTAACCTGGCCTGCAGTACCGACCTTGGGTGCCAGGAGGCAGTCGAGCCACCACCCTCAGAGGTACAGCCCGGCCCCCCTCCAGGCATGGTCCGACTGTGGTCCAGTCTTTGGCCCTTGCTAGGGTCTCATCCACATTCTACTTTCTCAAACCGCGCCCCTAGAGGCCTGCAAGGGACACTGCAAGTGTGCCACACACCCCAAGCCAGATCCTGGCGCCTCGCTCTGGGAGAGAACTGTGAGCCAAATAAACTTCTACTCTATAAATCACCAGCCTGTGGCATTCAGTTATAGCACAGAAAAAGGACATACTAAACCTATAGCAAACCACACCCTCTGCCCACAAAAAGTACCCGCTAAGGTTCCTTCCTTTCCCAAGAACCTCATTAAAATAATATCAGATATACACATCTAGTTCCCCAGAGTGTAATTCTTGGATCTCTGAATGAGATTCACCTATCCTTTTTAAAATAATTTGAATTAAAATTTTAATATCAGCAGTTTTATTTTAATATCAAAACATCCAAAAAGGAACAGAATTTTTGTATTAAAAAAGTTAATAAATTGAACTTTATGGAAAATGCCCTAATTTTTTTTTTTTGAGACAGGGCCTCGCTTTGTAGTTCAGGCTGGCCCTGAGCTCACTATGGAGCCCAGGCAAGCCTCAAACTCAGCAGTCTTCCTATCTCTGCCTCCCGAGTGCTGAGATGACAGGCGCGAGCTTTTATATTATTTTTAAGATTCTGAAAGAATTTAAGGGTGAGTAAAACAAGACAATACTAGAAAAAAGAAAGGCAACCATAAACTACAAGAAAAAACAATAGACAATTTAATTCTATCACACTATGGATTATATAATAAATACTATTACCTAGTGTCTTCGTTACTTTTTTAATTGTGGGGACAAAATACTCAACACCCATGAATTAAAGAAGGAAAAGTTTATTTCAGCTCACAGTTTGTAGAAGTTTCAGTTCAGGTTAGCTGGCTCCAAGGTAGAGAGGCATGGCGGAAGAGAAACAGTTCATGGCAGGGCAGGCAGGAATCAGCAAGCAGTGCTGTCTTTTCATGGCAGGGCAGGCAGGAAGCAGCAAGCAGTGCTGTCCCTTTATAATCCATACAGGTTACAAACCCGTCATTATTCCCATCATCATCATTATTACTGTATGTTTCGAGACTCACTCTGAAATTCGGGCTGGCCTTAAATTCACTATGTAGCCCAGGCTGACCTTGAACTTGAGGTGATCCTCCTGCCTCAGCCGCCCCAGGGCTGAGATTACAGGTATTCATCACTACATCCAGCAGTTTAAATTTCATAAAACAACTGGAGGAAAAGCATAGTTGCCTTGTGATGATTAAAGAATGGGATGTAATTATTTTCAAAATATAAAAATAAATATGTAACCAAAAGAATGCTCAATTAAAAATATAAAAGTACATGTATAGCAACTGGAGTATTTAATTAACATGGGAGAACATAAGGAAAAGTTGAGGAGTTAGCAGCCTAATCCTTGTCAGGTTTACTGGATATGGAATAGAATCAATGTTTTAAAATAATTAAAAATTATTAAAATATATTGTTTAAATGTTCAACTGTAACTGGTAGATAGATGATAGATCAATTAATCTCAAAGGAGGAAAGGAAAAGGAAGGAGTTTGTGAGTTAAACTTTCATTTTTCATCATCTAAATTTGGTAGTTCAAGAAATGGAAAGCTGGCTGTGGTGGCCCAGCCTATAAAGCCAGCACTGAGGAGGCTGAGGCAGGAGGGATTTTGTGACTTAAGAAGCCAGTTTGGGCTACACAGTGAATTCAAGGCCAGCCTAAACTACATAGTAAGACCTTGTCTCAACTCCCACTCTACCAAAAAAGAAAGAAAAGGAGTCATAATCCTTTTTATTTAGAGTGGCAGAAGCTAATCATCTAAATAAAAACACCGGTGAAGAGAAGTTGCCTCAGGGAAAGGAATCAAAGGTAGAGAGGGTTGGATGTACAAAATTGTTCGTCACCATGAACATATAGGTAACATTTCTTGGTTTTAAAAAACACCGTGTAATTTATGACTTTCAGGTCATATCTAAAATTTCACCAGCGATTTTCTCATCGGGCAGCTGCAGAGGCTGAGGTGCAGGGAGGATGTCTCTCCTGGGGTCACCCGCCGGGAAGGGACAGGGACAGACACCACAGCTGCAGCCTGTCAGCCCTCCGGGTCCTGGTCTCCTGCCCGTGGATCACCAACCACAGGGCGCTGCAGCCTCCGCACCTGCTCTGTCCTCCGCGGCAGGGTCCCTGCCAGCCTCTGCCCACGGTGTTTCTCACAAGCCGGCCTGATGTCTGCTCCTGCCTGGCCCGTCCCCGCCCCCACTGCAGTGTCCGTCTGTGGTCCCTCGCTTGACCATCTTCCCACCCCGACGCCTCCAGACAGAACAGTGTGTCCCATTCCGCGTGACCCAGGCCCGCTGCTGGGCGCTTAGCGTGTGTGTGACGCGGTGGGCACCTGGGTCCGAGACTCGAAGCTCCTGGGTGGTGGCCCGAGGTCCCAAGGCCTGGCCGCAGAGCAGGCAGCTGTGGAGGGGGCTGTCAGGTCCTGACCAGCCCCCGAGACTCCCCCCCAGCACGCCTGCCCCGCCGCCCTCCCACTTCCTCGTCCTCCTCTTCATCCCGAGACTTATCTGTAAATCCCAGCACTCCCAAAGGCAGAGTTAAGAGCCAAGCGAGCTTTCCATCTGGACCGAATTAAATCGCTGACAGCTATGTCCCGAGTCAGCGGGGCTGGAGAAAGGCTTTGGGAAAGAGACCGGACCTTCCCTCCTTCCTCGACTCAGAAGAAAAATAAAGTGCTGGCAGGCGCTGCTCACAGGGGAGGGGGTGGGGGTGGGCGGTGGAGCGGCTCCCTCCCCAAGCTGTGCGTCCCCAGGCAGCTGCTCGGTCTCTGGGCCTCTTTCCTTACCTGGATCGTTGAGATAGCGACACACACTTGACTTGGGTGTCGCAAGAGGGATTAAGTGAGACAAAGCCCTAGTAGGTGTTCGTTTCACGCGTAAGCTTTCTATCCTTGCTCTTTTTGATCTCTCCTTCTCCATTTTATTTAGATTTTCATCACAACGATCCAGGGACAGTTACAGACAAAACCAGCTTCTTACCCTGTCTCTGCTATTTCCCTTTTGTTCCCCTGGAAGCGACTGATCTCAGTTCCTTTCAAAAAAACAATTCCTCTGGGTTATTTATTTCTGTATTTCAAAATAACTGGCTTGGATTTAAAATTTTTTTTTTTTATTTTTCATTTTCAACCTTCCTAATTGACTTTTTACAATGGGAAACGAGTGACTGGTGTCTCACACACATCTTCCCCCCTTCATCCCTCTGTCTCCGTCTCTCTCTCTTCCTGTGCTGCCCAGCCTCTCCCACAAGGATTGCGTTGCCATTTTCCTGAGAGCCACCCCCAAGATTCACATCCAGCCCAATTATGTAAACACTCTCCGAAGCTGAGACACCAGAGAGACCACAGTTGTTTTTGCTCCTCTGAACAGCATTTTCCCTTCGGCGTTAATAATGACCACTTTGTTCAACTGGTTTTCTGTAAATGTTTGGTGCATTTTTATCTTCCAAAACACTGGCTCTGTGGTGTAAGTCTCCTGCCCGGGCGTCCAGCTCCCCATACGGCCCCTGGAGAGTGGCCTTTGGGCCCCTCTGATCTGACTGGCTCCTCCCTGGCTGGCTGTCCCCGGGGTTCACCGCACAGTTGACCATAGTGATGGTCTTTCCCTTTCATCCCTGGTTAGTCTCTTGTTTCCTGGACCACAAGTCTCTTTCTTTTTTGATTTACACCTCATTTTTAGTGGGGCATATCCTGTGGTAGCATCCTAGAAAAGGGAACACTGAGAAGCAAATACGCAAAAATGCTTTTCTTCTGTCTTTACACTTAAGTGATGGTTTAGCCAGACGCAAAATTCCAGGTTGAAAATGATTTCCTCTGAAAACTTTGAAGGCACCCCCGCGCTTCCATCTAGTTTCTGCGGGCTGTGCCATGCTGGTGGCTGGTTCTTGCTCCATCCTTGGTTGGGTCTCTGGAATCCTTAAGAACCGTGTCTTTCGTCCTGGCATCCTGCTGCTATGTCACATTGCCTCACTGATGAGGACTTGTTTTCGCCCACCGTGTGGTTCTCTGGTGCAGACCTCTTCATCTGGAATCCACACCTTGCTCCTCTAGGGAAGTATGTGACTCAGATCTGGTTTTGACGAGTTTTCTCCCCAACTTTCTCTCTGCTCTCTGGTTCCAGCTGCTCCTATTAGTCAGATGTTGGACCGTGAATCGGTGCCCAGTTTCCTTCGTTTCCCTCCTGATTTCTGCATCTGTATGCTCCCTCCTTTTTTCCCCAAATAATTCCTCAATTCCATTTTCCTTTCTAAAAATTTTCTTTTCTTTTAAAAAATTAGATATTCTTACTTTTGAAATCAGCAGTCCTTAATTGTAGAGCAATTTCAAGTTTATAGAAAAACTGAGCCAGAAGTACACAGAGAAAGATCATGTAGTACCTCTTCCCCTACATGTGCTTCTCCCTAATTATTATTGTTGTAGTATTAAAGATTGAACTTGGCCTTGAACTAAGTTCTTTTTTATTTTGTGTTTTGAAACTGATTCTCAGTCACTCATTTGTCCAGGCTGAGCTTGAACACAAGATCATCTGCCTCAGCCTCCAAGAATGCTGGGATTACAGGCATGAACCACCATATTCTGCTGTTTTCTCCATTATTAATATTTTGCACCAGTGTGATACATTTATTACAATGGAGGAGCTACTGTTGATACACTATTACTAACTAAAATATATAGTTCATATTAGGCCTCACTCTTTGTACTGTGCACTCTATGTGCACATAGATGTATGGCATTCCTTAAATGTATGCCACGTCTTAAATATTCTTTACTCAGTGCAGAATAGTTTAGCCACCCTTGTACCCTGTCCTATCTCTTCAACCCTTCCCTCCTCCAAACCCCAAGTCATAAGCAGTTAACTGTTTTAGGCTCCTTGTCACTTTGCCTTTTCTAGGATGTCATATACTTAGAATAATCAAGCCTCTTAAGGCTGGCTTCTTTCACTTAGTAAAATGCATTTAAGGCTGCACTGTGCTTTTTCATACTCTAATAATGAGTTTCTTTTCATCACTGAATAGTATTCCAGTGCATGTATATACCACAGTTTGTTTCTCCTGTCACCAGTTGAAGGATAACTTGGCTACTTCCAGCTTGGAGAAATTATGAATAAAGTGGCTACAAACAAAGTATATAAGTTTGCAGTTCATTTGGGGAACCATCAGGGAGCACCGTTCCTGAGTCACATGTGAAGATTCTGTTAAACTTTGCAAAGAGTCACCAGACCTTTGGATTCCAAAGCATTCGCACCATCCCAGGGCCCCACCGGCTGTAGGTGGGCCCCTGCTGGTCTGCGCCCCCACAGCATTTGGAACCACTGTGCCCTAGTCTCAGTCATTCTAACAGGCACATGGTGGGATCCTATCGATATTTTACCTCCCCTGGGGACACAGGGTGCTGAGCATCTTTTTGTTTGTTTGCTTCCTGCCCTGTAGTCCTCCTGTGTCTGCAGAGTCTACGTTCTAAGTGTTTCTACAGATGACTGAAACTGCAGATAGCACCAAATCCTGTAGCTGGGTATCATCTTAGCTACTTTCCTGTTGCACACAACAACCCAACCCCACGACTTAAAGGAAGAAAGTTTTCTTTTAGCTCATAGCGTGTACTGGTTTCGGTCCATAGCTGCCTGGCTTCAAGGCAGGGCAGCAGGGAAGTAGTGCATGATGGAACAGGATGAGCAGAGAGATCAAGGGAGGAGGAGGGAGATAGGCCCTTCCTGGCCACACCTACCAACCCACTTCCTCTATCCGGGCCACACATCTTGATGCCACATCGAGCTATAAACCCACCAATAGCGTAACAGGATGAGTATCATGCCCCCATGAGCCATCTCCTCCTAGAAACCCCACCTTTGAGCCCATGTGGCTTTGAGGGAACGTTTATATATAGTCTATAACAAATACATAAACACCTATGAGAAATTCAATTATAATTTAGGCACAGGAAGAGGTCAGAAAATAACTAATAATAAAATGGATTGATTATAACAATATATTATAGTAAAAGTCGTTTATAATTAATGAATTATTTATTTCTGGGAGTTTCTGTTTAGTGGGTATAGACTATGGTTGACCACAGATAACTGAAATTGGACAAAGCAGGGCCAATGATAAGGGGAGACAACTGCATATCTTCTTTGAGGAAATATATTGATGTGTTTGACCCATTTCTTGATGTTTTGTTTTGCTCTGCTTTGCTTGAGATAGGGTCTTTCTATGTAGTCGAGGCCTGAACTTAGGGCAATCCTCCTGCCTCAGCCTCCCAGGTGCCACATACCCTGTTCCATACACTTGTGGTAAGAACACCTAATATCTAATCTCTTAGCACCTCTCAAGTATACAGTTCATTGTTTCTAACTCTAGTCAACACAATGTCCAACAGACTTTTGAACCCAGTGCTCCCATCTAATAGAAATGTTACGTCCTTCAGCCACAATCTCCATTTTCCCTTCCCCCAACAGCCCTGGTAACCACTTCCCACTGTGTTTCTCTGACTTCAACTCCTTTTAAATTGACCCATGATAATTATACATGCTTATGTGGCACAGTGTGATATTTCAGTGCATATGTATTAATGTGTTGAATGTGGCTGTCCTAGATTTTGTGTGTTAGGAAGATCATAGACTATTTGTCTTTCTGGGCACAGCTTTATTTACTAAATATATTTACTATATATATGTATTAATATATATACACTAAATATATTAATATTTAGTATATTGTCCCCTAGTTTCATGCATGTCACCAATGATATGATTCTCTTCCTTTGGTAAAGACATGATGATATTTTATTGTGTAGATCTTTATCCACTGATAGACACTTAGCTTGACCCATATCTTGGCTACCATAAATAATGCCATGATGCCCACATCTGTGACAACTGACTTCACGTCCACACGCTCAGTGCAACAGCTGCATCCCATTGAAGTGCTGATTGTAATGTTCTGAGGCACCTCCAGCCTGTTGGCCATCGTGGCTGTACTAAGAAGTAAACTCCCACGTAGATGCTATTTTTAATACTCCACATTCATCTGTCCTGGTGTATTCCTGTCTGGCAGCCTCATTCTGTCCTCTTGGGGCGTGAACCCTCATGCTTCTGCCAGAGACACTGACCATTCCTGACCTATGTGGTGTGGGGAGGGGCTGGGGTCCAATTAGGCTGT
>PVIC010036174.1:0-18702 GCA_004025085.1 Thryonomys swinderianus
TTCGTATTAGAATGGAGCTCCCTCCCTAAGCACAGGGATGCTTTCAACTTGCAACTTGTGCACCACTGTCTCTTCATTACCTCCCCCAAGGCTGGAAAGAAGAGGCGTTCAGTGTTAGATAGATTAATGAATGAATCCATGCATGAATAAGAGGATTAAATTAGTTTAAAACTTTAAGATGTTTTCAATTTTTTCCTCTGAAGCAAGAAAGCAGTATAGGATTAAAATTGCTAAACTTCGTAAAGCCCTGAACTTTTGGGGGCACATCTTATCTGATGTTTAGGAACACTATAGGATTTTAGAGGACAAGAACATCAGACACAAAGCCTTAGGTAACTGACCTTTACCTTCCTGACTTCTAAAATAATTTACTTTTTAAAATATTTATTGGTACCTATTAGATACACACTATGATCACATTTCTCATTGCAAATTTGTACCTGTACATGACACATCATTTCCCCCTTTTCCCCTGCCCTCCCTACAACCCTCACCTCCTGTATACAGAAGCTTTGCTCCCATTTTTTGTTTTTACCACAGATGTTTTCTTTCCCTTCTTTGCTAACTCCCCGGTTCCCCTTCCCCTTTTGAATATTTTCTTTTTACTTCATATTACCTATGATGCATTATGGACCTCATTTACACCTTCACTTGCTCATACTAGAGAACAATACTGTATGTACACATCTGGCTCCTATTTATTTCACTTACTTGTATGGCTTCAAGGTGCATCCATTTAAGTATAAATATCTCTGATTTATCATTATAGCTGAGTTACACTCCATAAAATCACTTTCTTCTATAACCTTATTGAGGTATAACTTATGTACTGTAAAATTCACTCATTTTAAGTGAATTACTGAATAACTTTTCAAATACTCTGTATCTTCAGTTGACACATGTCTATATGTATGAGGTGCATTTCCGTACAATACATCGTGTAACAACCAAATCAGTGTAATTGGCATCTTCACCAACTTAGATATCTACCATTCCTCTGTGCTGGGAGCATTCCACTGTTTTAAAATAGTCAATTGTTGTCAACCATAGCTGACTGCTGTACAACAGAACATAAGAACTCCTTCCTCCTCTCCAGTTGCACCCCTATACCCATTTATCATTCTTTTCCCCTCTCCTCCTCCCACACAGCCTTTCCAGATTGTATTTGCTACTGTCTAGTCTCTGTATTCTCATTATTCTCTTTTTCTATGAGGTCAACATTTTATCTTCCACGATTAAGTGAGAATATTTGGTATTTTCCATGTCTGCTTTATTTGCCTTGATGTAATGTCTTCCAGTGCTATCTATGTTACTGCAAATGACAGAATTTCATTCTTTTCATGGTTATATAATGTCCAACAGCCTACATGGACACTGTGTTTTCTTTACCCATTCACCTATTAATGGACACATAAACTGAGTCTATACCTTGAGTATAATGTACATCACTGCATTCAACATAAAAGTCAGATGCTTCTTCAAGCTACTAATTTATTTTCTTTTGGATAAATATCCTGGAGTTAGATTGCTATTGCTAGATTTTTGGGAATACTCTACTTTCTATAATAACTTGCTCTCTCTTTCTCTCCCTCTCTCTCTCTCTCTCATTTTTTTGAGAGAGTCTTATTATGTAGTTCAGACTGGTCTTGAACTCACTGTGTAGCCCAGGATGGCCTTGAACTTGTGGGGATCCTCTTCCCTCAGAAACTCAAGTGCTGAGATTACAGGAGTGCATTGCCATACCTCGCTGACTACTAATTTATATTCTCATAACAATGTATGAGACTTCTCCTTTCTTATCCTCCTCACCAGTACATTGTGTGTGTGTGTGTGTGTGTGTGTGTGTGTGTGTGTGTTTGTGATAAAGTCATTCTGGTTGGGTTGAGATTATATCTTAGTGTACTGATTTGCATTTCCCTGTTAAATATTTTATCATATACTTGTTAGTCATTTATGTCCCTTTGGAGAAATATCTGTTCTGGTCATTTCCTCATTTCTTAATCAGATTGTTTTATTTGCTGTTGCAGTATGATAATTTTATATTACATGTATAAAATTATGCAATTATTACCACAATCTAATTTTAGAATATTTCTATCATTGAAAAAAGAAATTTTTTGGGCCAGGGATTTAGCTCAAATGGTATCGCACCTACCTTGGAAGCACAAGGGCCCAAGTTCAATCTCTGGTACCACCAAAAAAAAAAAAATTCTTGTTCATTTGCAGTTATTTCTCTTTCCAGTCTCTACCCCAGGCAACCTCTGATTCTGTCTCTAAAGATTTATTTCTTTTAGACATTTCACATAAATTAAATTAATTATGCAATATGAGGTCTTTGTATGTGGCTCCTTTCACTTAGTATAATGCTTTTTATTTTCATATATGTAACATATTGGCATTCAATTTTTAATACTACCAAATAGTATTATATTTTAAGGATATATATTTTTATCACTTCTATTTTTTGTCTCATTAATAATGCTTCTATGAATATTCACATACAAATTTCTATGTGGGCTGATATTTTCACTTTGCTTGGGTAAACACCTAGGATGGGATGACAGGTAAACTTGTTTAACTATTAAATTAATTTTCAGTGTTTTTCCCAAAATGACTGTGCCTTTATCATTCTTATCAACAATGCATAAAGGTTCCTGTTATTTCACATGAATCATTTATTTCCATGCTGTTTCTATTAGGTGTTTTTCCCTCGGAAAGATCAAAAGCCAGTGGAAAAGATGATAGAACTCTTCAGAAGGCTGAAAGAGATTCTCAATCAGATGGCTTCGGGCACACATCCGTTGCTAGACAAAATGAGGTCCCTGAAACAAATGCACCTCCCCAGAAGTACTCCGTTAACACAGGTAGAAAAGTCACCCAGTAATCTTCTTGCTGAAAAAATTTTCCTGTCATACTAAGTTTTATTTAAGGTCAGTTATAACATATCTACTCATAATTTAGCACATTGAAATAAATCACCTGGAAGAAAACTCTTCTACTCTGGCAACACTTTCTGCATTTAAACTGGTGAAATTTATCATTCTGCATTTACACTTGAGACGTGTTTTAAAAGAATTATAGAAAGTAGGATACTCCAAGCAATATCATATTTTCTATTTTGTTTTCAGAAGTATCTATAGCACATATCATGTTGACAAACCTGAGATATTTGTCTCACAGGCAATGTACAGAAGCAACAGAATGAACACACCCCAAGGATCATTCAGTACCATATCTCAAGCGCTGTGTTCACAAGGAATTACCACTGAATACTTAACTGCTATGCTGCCCTCTTCCCAGAAGCCAAAAGGGAACCACACCAAGGATTTTTTGACATATAAATTAAGTAAAAAGCAAATTGCTGCAAAATATGGAATTCCCTTACATACCAGTGAGTATACTTCAAAATAAGCGTGATAATTATTCTTAATGACAACTGAGAAGATTGCCTTAGCTTTTCATACTGTCTTAGCTTTTCATGAAAAAGAATTATTAATTTTCCTCAAGAACTCAAAGAGAATGTACTTACAAAGCACCTGCCATGTTCAAACACAATACAGACATTAACACATGGTCTCTTCTCAGCAGCGCTACGAAGTAAGTACTACTGTGTTGCATCTTAGACAGAGAGAAGCTAAGTAGCTTGGCCAAGATCATTCAATTTGGAAGTATCAGAGCTGTGATATGAACTCATGTAATCTTCTGTAAATCCTGTCCCCTAAACCACAGCACTGCACAGTCATGAATCATGAAGTGCTAGGGGTACATTCTGAAAAACACATTGTTGAGTGACTACCCTTGTGCAGACATCCTAGAATGTATCTATACACTAAGATGGCTTCAGCATTTCTGAACAATGTGATCTTTTGAGACCACTCTAATCTATGTGGTCCATCTCTGACCAGAATGTCTCTATGTAGCCATGTTTGTACTTTAGAATTTGTTACTCATAGCTGTGCCTTCCTTGCCAGGAGATTACACAAAAACTTGCCTTAAATTTGTTGGGGTCAGTATTTTTTCCTGACCTTCTAGCATTAGAAATTTATATATTTGGTAGAGCTACATGAATGCAAAAAATTATGAATATTTAGTTGCACGTCCAAGTTATTTACTTGATCTATAAACTTTGAGAGGCAAAATGTGCTCCATGGAGCTCTCCAAATAATACATGGATATGTAGTATAGCAATCAGATTGACTCATTCATTCTTTTTATTTATTCAACAAACATTTATTAAGAAGTTTTTTATATATTAGATACTAGCCCACTGGTAGACTGTGTTGTAGCACTGAAGGTTGGTGAAATGGATCTGCTGGAAACAATTCTGAAATGTGATTTTCTATCTCTATGTCTGCTCTTGGCAAAATGCCATGATTTATTCTAGGATTGCTACTTGGGTTAAACTTTCTCATCTTAAAGAAAAAATATATTATGATGGTTTCTTGTTTTGAAGAAACACAAAACTGCTTCACAGTTGTTTATAATATAGGAAATGCTAAGGCATGTGTTTTGAGAACTGATGATAGTCTGTGTTGACTTACCATGAGGAAATAGATTTACAATGTACCCACTACATGATTTTTCTACCATTTTATCCTTTCAGCGCCATTTTGTTTCTCCCTTTATAAAGACATCATTAACATGCCTGCTGGACCTGTAATTTGGGCTTTCTTGAAACCAATGTTGTTGGGAAAGATTTTATATGCACCATACAACCCAGTCACAAAGGCCATCATGGAAAAGGTTTGGCTACTAGAACTTGACTTTTCTATTTTGAGTATTAAGAAACTTTCATAAAAATAGTCACCTTCCAAATTTATTTTAGCAGATTCTGACTGTTTTATGTTTTACCTACTGTTACTATTCCTTTTATCTTTTGAAGTGCTTAAAATTCTCAACTTCTACCTAGATGTGTGTAAGCAGTGTACAGTGGTTGACAGTCCTTTGAAGAAAAATGAACCATGTTGACACTTAAGAATGGAATGTGGGGGCTGGAGATTTAGCTCAGTGGTTCCAGCACCTGCCTAGCAAGTGCAAGGTTCCCGGTTCGATCCCCTGTAACCACATACAATACCAGGAGTGCTGACTCATGCCCACCCTCAATCAGTACCACATAGTACAACGCAGGGCATGGTGGATCATACCTGTAATCCCAGCACTCGGGAGGCAGAGGCAAGAGGACTGCTGAGTTTGAGGCTTGGGAGGCAGAGGCAGGAGGATTGCTGTGTTCAAGGCTTGCCTGGGTTACACAGTGAGTTTAGGGCCAGGCTAAACTACAGAGCGAGACCCTGTCTCAAAACAAAACAAAACAAAACAAAACAGGGATTTTTCAAACTAGTGTCTAATTTTCAGTGTGTGCAAAAATAGTCACACTAGAAAAAATATTGGGTCATTTTATATCTAATTTAAATGGAAACAGTTTCTACAGTATATATTCTTGGCTTCATATTTGGTTGTATTACTTAATATTTCATACTTCTGTAGAAGAAAGATTTGAGAGACATTATTAATAACTGTACTTTTTTCATCTACTCCATTTAACATAATAGCACTTTCCTTTCCCTTTTAAAATTGTCTTTAATGATTCGAATTATAAATGTAATATTTCTAAAATGATAGAATGAAAGTGAAAAAATACTGCTGCACTACTACTTGGTCATTCATATAGTTTCATTGAATAAAACACCTATCTCAGAAATGATCTATCTCAGAAATGAACAGGTCAGTGCCTAGAGATTTTTGCTTTTATTGTTTATAATTTAGAATCTTATTTGTATTATCTGTATACTTTATTATCTGTATATTCTGTGTAATTAACATAAATGAAGTCATACACATGCTTATTTTCTGAGTATGGCTTTTCCCCCAAACTGCTTAGTTCTCATCTTTTTTCTTCTCTTTGATCTTACTCTTAACTATAAACCTAATGCATGTTAATGTTCACATGTCTCTATAATTCATCCATGCTATTTTCTTTATACATTTTTATGCTACATGTGCATTCAGATTCAAATACAGGGTTCTTTGGTTAACTTTTGCATTATTAAAATGAGATCACATTACAATACTTTCTTCCATATTGCTTTTTGCACATAAGAATACATTGTAGAAATTTACTCAACACAATGTGGGTAGCTTAGGTTATTCATTTTAAAATTGCAATGTTTTATAGCAAAGAATTTACTCATCTAGCTTAGTGGTTGATCACTCATTTTGTTTTCAATTTTTGTAAATTTTTTTTAACAACATAAACAATATGGCCACTAATGCTGTATTTACCTGGTGGCATTTTCATTTACTAGTGAGATAAATATTCATGATTAAGGGATTGAAAGGTTATTTTAACAGTTGTTTTTAGATTGCTTTCCAAAACAGCTACATGTCCATTCCCACTCTTGATATGTAAGAATACCTTTCTTATATCTTTGAACTTGAATGTTTGTTAATACCAAAGTTAAGTGTAACTTTGAGAGAAAATCCAGAAGACATTTTATTTTGATTGTAAATCCACTATGTACATGAGTAAAACCCCACATTCCCATAATTTTATAAATGATCTTAACCCTCATAAAAAATCAGTCTAATAAAACTTTCAACAGTGTAGGATATTTCTAACATTACTTACTAACATTACCTTTTAGAACTGTTTATTAAACTTATGTAATAAAAATAACCTTAAGATATAATTTTGAAATACTGGAAAGTACTAATTAACCTGATCTCTTATTTCTTTTTCATGAAGTCCAATGCAACTTTGAGACAGCTGGCAGAATTAAGAGAAAAATCTCAAGAGTGGGTGGATAAGTCACCAATTGTCATGAATTCTTTCTATCTGATGAACCAAGCAATTCCAATGCTTCAGGTATGAGACAGTTCTGCTATTCACCTTAACAAGAATGATAATTCTTTGATATTTGATTGCCTTTATTATGTGAAGGGGCAGAGAGTAACAGCATCTTTTTTCAACAAATTAAAATTGCTTCTCAAAATTTAGGATAACAGTCATACACTGTACACGTAGTCACCTTACCCTTTTGTTCTATACCTCTTCTATATGAAATTCAAAGCTAAGACAGCTTACAAATTTGTCTACAACATATTGATGTAAACTGTTTTTTCAAAAGTAAAATATTATAAAAAATATACCAAAGTAATCTTTCTGCTCTAAATTATGATTTTCTGCTTTAATTTAATTAGAATTCCTCAAATACCAATACTTTGGAGAATACAAAATTTAGGGAGTTCTTAAATTGCAACATGTCACACATACATTAATAAATTCTAAAACCTTTTAAGCAAATTGTATACAAGGTGTTCATGTTAAAATACTTATCTAACTGTCTTAAGTATAAAGTCAGGTAATTAAGTAAAAGTTATTATACCTAGCAAATACTGTGTAGTAAATTGCCTGTTCAAAATATGTAGCTGACACTCAGACAATCCTCATGCTCATCTTAGTGTAGACTAAAGATTTAACACTGCTCCTGCAAATACAGTATAGATTGGTTAAAAAAGTGTAACTTGCTCTTCCTGTAAAAAATACAGGAAAAATTTCTAAGGATAGTGCAAATAAAGTAGGCACATGTTTCAGTCTCATAGAGAGCTAATGACAAGTCGAGATGGAGCTGCGGGGCTGGTCCAGTTACTGCTTAGGAAAAAAACTTGGCAGGAATGAAAACAATGTAGGTGCTTCTCAGGGGAATGGCTTACACATCAAAGAGAAGCCCTTGAATGTTTTTGCCAAAAGAGCTCTTTTTTATGATAATGCTGTGCAAGTTAAACATAGAGTGAATGACTTGAACTATACAACTCTGTAAGAAAAATTATACTTAAATGATCCTTTCCTTGGTTTTTGTTTTGATTAAAAAGGATTGCTCTGTTACTATTACAACCCAAATTTTATTATAAATTATAATATAAACATAACAATTAACATTACCATACTACTTATTATTGTGCTCATTAAAATGTAATGTAATAAATTTTCATCAAACATCTTCCCTACAATTTATTATTGAATTTTGTTTTAAATTTAAACATGTTCATTTTAATCATCTTTTCTAGTGACTTTGAGCAAAAGGTTCTTTGATCAAATTTTATTGGTATGTGTATATACATTTTTCTAAGGGAAAGATTAAATTTTTTTCTTCTAAAACTTTCTTTTCTATGAAAAAGAAATTACATATTATTTTATTAAGGAAATTTGTCTTAGCTAATGTGGTGAATTAACAAAGCATCTGACATGGTCTATGCATGATGATTTAAAGTATTTAAACTTGTTTAAATCTCTGTGACCATGTTCATAGATGGATCATCATCTCATGGAAGTACTCTTACTCTGTTCGAGACAAAATATAACTTGCTATTCTCAACTACTGAGGAAGAACTTAATTTTGTAAATATGCTATCTAGTTATTTTTCTCATTATTGAGGCAAGATATCTGACACCTGAAGTTAAAGGAAGAAAGATTTATTGTAGCTCATGGATTTCAGTTCACATCTGGCTGGCTCCAAGTCAGTGTAATGTACACAGGATAAACAGTTCATGGCAGGCAGAAGGCAGAAAGCACCAAGCAATAAAGTAGTGAAGCAGCGAGCTGCTGCCTCAGGCTTTTCTCTTTCCCTTATATTTTATCCAGGATACATGAACCTGCTGTGGGTAGCACTCATACATACAGTGGGGCTTCCATTATCCATACTCAGAACTGTGCCAAACCAATCAGTGAACTAATTTAGTAGTCACACACCTTTCCTATCAGCATCACATACCTAATCCCAGCATCACACACTCCAGATCCAGTCAGCTCTGACTACCTGACTACATAAGGCATTGGAGAGATATCTAGACACAAGCCATAACACATGCACACAATTTGACATTTTAGGCTTTAGCACAAGGCCTGGCCTGGCCACTGTGAATCCTTAGGCAAATGAATTAAAAAGTACTTAAGCTATATGGTTTATGAATTTCTAAAATGTGTATTTGGATAACCACATCACAAACTTGTGAAGATCTCATTCATGTGTAAAGCATTTGAAAATAGTATCATATATCACAAGATTAATTACCAAGGGAGTAATGGGAGAATGGAAATAAGATTCAATGACCCATTTCTGAATTGTAACTAATGTAGTTGTTTGTATGTTACTAGTGTTCTGATTTGTATTTTGCATGATGCACAAGTTAATTCTTGGTAAATAGATTTTGAAGGATTCTATTATCACAGCATGTAACTACATGATATCCACATAAATGCTACTAACTACTTTTAGAATATTCAATAGCTACAGATTCAGCATATTAATTAGACAATCTATGTGTTATAATAATATTGTTATTCTTAGTTATTTATATCTATAATTAAAATAGAAGGTAGTGATAGTAAAAAAAGGGAAACAAAGCTTATGTATTTGTGGGTTGGAAGATTGTGGGGTGGGTAAAGGAATGGGAATAAAAGAGAATTAAATCATGTCATATACTGGTACAAATTCCCAATATTGAGTGTGATCATGATGTGTATATACAATGTACGAATAAAGAAATGGAGCAAGAAAAAAAAGATAGTGATATGGCGGGTAGACTAATAAGTGCTATTAGTGTGTGCTCTAAAAGATCAGCCAATAGAAACATACTTCCCATTCAGACTATGCCATGAGTTAACATACAAAAAAGAAACATTCTTTTAATTAAGTTGCAATTTCTCCTTCAACTTTCTGCTTGGTCTTTAGTTATTGTGTATTTTTAGAAGAGCTTCGTTAGCCATAGCTTCACCATCATTTAGCTTCAGAGAATAATAGTAAAGGACTGAGGATGTAAGTCAGTGCTAGAACATGCTTAGTATAAACAAGTTCTTGGGTTCAGTCTTTAGCACTCTCTACTCAGAGCCTGGAATAGCAGCACCTGCCTGTAATTCCAGCTCATGGGGAGGGTATGGAAGCGGGAATCAGGGTTCTAGCCCAATTTGGGCAATTTTAGGACTTAGCATGACTCTCACAATAACAAAATAAGAGCTGGGGACATAGCTCAATATGAAAGCCCTGTATTTAATCCCTGGTAGTATGGAACAATATTATAACAATGTCCATTGACTTTTCTGATGAGATGAATCATTCTCTCTCTTACACAGAAAGATGAATTAGAGCTGAAAAAGGTAGAGTGCTCCCTAAAAATCTCACAGCTAGGAAGTAATAACCTGAATGCACATCAGTCATGATGTCAAACTCCATGTAGAAGTAATTTTTAAAAGCTGTTTTTAGGGGCCGGAGATTTAGCTCAGTGGTTCCAGCACCTGCCCCGCAAGCACAAGGCACTGAGTTCGATCCCAGTAACCACATACAATGCTGGGCGTGGTGACTCACGCCCACTAGCCATCAATACCACATACCACAGTGCCGGGTGTGGTGGCTCACGCCTGTAATCCCAGCACTCGGGAGGCAGAGACAGGAGGATTGCTGAGTTCGAGGCTTGCCTGGGCTACATAGTGAGCTCAGGGCCAGCCTGAACTACAAAGCGAGACCCTGTCTCAAAATAAATAAATAAATAAATAAATAAATAAATAAATAAATAAATAAATAAAGCTGTTTTTATTTCAGTAGGACAAAATTCAAATATGAACCACACAACTATTTATACAGTTTATGTTAAAAAGAAATAGTTTAATAGTTATGAGGAAAAAGACTGTTAAACTTCATATACTTTGCTCGTATTGATAACTATTTCTCTGGCCACTTTTACGTGCGAATCAACTTTTATCTATATGCATGAGAGCCTTGTCTTTCTCCTCTTTCTTGCTCGTGGTTTGAAAGTGAGCCTTAATGAGACTGTGTATTGGGTCCGGGGTTCCGGCCGGGCGCGGCAGAGACTGTGTATTGATGATGCTCATCGGTGTTCATTTTACTGTAGCTGTTTTTAGAGAGGCCATAAATATGGTTTCTTCTTGCATTGAAACTAATTATCTATTATTATTTATTAGAATACTCTAAAAAATCCCTTTGTGCAAGTGTTTGTAAAATTCTCCGTGGGACTTGATGCTGTTGAACTACTGAAACAGATAGAAGAACTGGGTAAGTCCCAACGTGCTATGTCTTTATTCACCAGTCATGTCGTAAAGAAAAAAAAATTCCATGTGAGTTTATTTTTTCATCTTTTCCTCATCTTTTGCATTTAGTTTTTAACCCATTAAAGAAAAACGAGACCTCAGATGCATCCACCCATCTTCCTCCAGTTAATATTACATGTAGTCATAATTAAGTACTCACTATCCATTTTGCTTCAGTAATTATATTGCAACATATTTATGTAAATGCCCCTTTTCCCTTAATCATAGGTAGATTGTTGATACAGGAAACATTTTTTTTGTAACTTGAAAAGCAATTCCTTAAGGACACAGAGGGCTAAAATGATTTATTTCTAGTTGCATTTAACATTTTATCTCCACTGGCCTCTGCATCACTTGACTAACCCAGAATGTAATTGGATGTGGTTATAGAGTTAGCAAAAGCAAGACAAAGGCAATGTGGAGAAAATAAACCTAAATCAGTATTCAAGGTCGGGTTTTCCTCTCCTGGTCATTTAAGAGGAATAGGCTACCGAGGATCAAAGGAAGCTGTCTGAACTTACGCATTGCCTGGGCCACATCCCCACCTTCAACCTAAAGGATGCAAGACATCTAATTCAGGCTGTGTCAGATTCACTGTTGCTATGCAACCACAGTATGAGGAAGGGATTGAGAGCATCAGAATTTGTTAGTAGCAGAAACAAAGGTCCTCCTTCTTCCCAGCATTGCTGGAACATAAAAGAGTTAGTAATCCAGTAGAGAGGAATTACAACTATATTGTTGTGGTATATAATTATACACACTCTGATAGTCAACCTACTTCAATTAAAGGAACATATAAGTGGATTTATTTTCTAAAAGTATGATTTGTGTGAGGCACCATGTGCTAAATACCAGAAATAAACTACAAAGTTCTTATATAAATTTTTACCAGTCTTAACTTGTAAAAGAAGATTAAAATAAATATAGCAATGAGACTTACATTGTAATTATATGTATAACCTAGAATCTAAGAGGTTACATAACTTGAGTTTGGGGAGTACTGAGGCCTCCCCAATCCATTTCTTTGATTCTCTCTACCACCACCTCTGAAGAAAGCTTTCATGTGTGTCCAGTGGCCGAGGGGCCACTGTCCAATCACAGTTTCCCCTCCCCCACCAGCATCTACATCAAGCAAAACATTTCTCTTTAATTTCTAATGAGAAATGCATTTAAGAAGTTGCCTTCTGTAAAAAATTTAGTCTTATATCAGATGAGGTAAAAGACATGTTTTGTTCCGTGAGGATGGATTTATGATACTGTCAACTTTCTCAGCATTCATGGTGATCAAGTTAGTAAGAATCTAACAGGACAAATTTGTCACCTTAAAATTTCCTATTTGCCCTTCGTTTAGTTGATTTCACCACAAGGAATCTAATATTGAAAAGCAATTACATCCTCTTCCTTATAGAGTAATTACCTAAAATAAAATCTTGATAATTTTATCAAGATTAATACGGATACTAATATAGCTAATTCATCTCAGATTTCAAGTAAAACCACATGAAAATGCTGTAGTGGGATATGGAGGCATTTCACGTGTTTCTGTGCCACAGCTTTACAGTGATGTAGTTTATCGGTTCTACACACTCTGTAGGACTTTCCTTTGTTTCAATTTATACATTTACATTTCTTGCATAAAGTAGACATTTCTGTTCATTTTAAACTCATTTTTAATTTTAGCTTTCCTTCTAACTATATGCATGGAATTTTTAAAAACATAGTCACTCTAATTCTTTGTTAAATAAATTATAACAATGTACTTTTAAATGATCTTATATCTTATTTTTAAATTTTCTTTATATATTAATACATGTTTGCAATATATAATAACTGCGCTTATTCTGAGATGTTGGTAAATGTACATAACACATCTTTTTTGGTCTCCTGCCCTCCCATCCTGCTCTATTCCTTCTACTGCCTGGTACCATTCGCATTTACTAAAGTTCTATTTTTTTCTTTCAACTTTTTTCTTCATCCTCTCCCTGCTAATTCTTCACCTCATTTGAAGAAGACCTCTAGTTTCCCTTTGTTTCTGAAGATCTTCTTCCTTGCTATTAAATATATTTTATGGTATCTTTCTTTGATCTAGGGCATATCGTATTTGTCTCTAATCTCAATGTTACCCTAAACGAATATTTTGAGAAACAAATACATCTACCTGGTATAGAACACTAGATATTTTAAGAGTAAGATCTACTGTCTCTCATTATTTATAATTGTTTAATTTTTAACATGTGCCAAAATATCAGTATTCTGTCTCATAGTATTTCTTAATCTCCCTTACTTTGTTTCTTTAGACACTCTCAGGCTGACATTAAAAAACAACATTGACATCATTGATCAGCTTAATACACTGTCTTCCCTGACAGTAAATATTTCCTCTTGTGTACTGTATGACCGTATTCAGGCAGCAGAAACCATAGATGAAATGGAGAGAGAAGCTAAAAGGCTCTACAAAAGCAATGAACTCTTTGGAAGTAAGTGTTATTCTATTAGGACTTGGGCTTCCCTTTGTACAAAATTGGCCAAATTCTTTTTCTAACCTCTTTCATACAGAACTCAGAAAAGTAGTGCGTATAGGTTGTTACCCTCTCTGATGTTCTTACAAACGAGAACCTTTCATGTAGTCACTACCCATATTATCTAAGTATGAAGAAGCTTCAACATATCTCTAATTTCTTTGGTGTAGATCAAACTAAAAATGAAAAGGATTTTATAATTAAAAAATGAAATCATCTCCATATCAGTCATGATTATCATTTAAAAGTGGAGTTTTCAATAATTTTAAAAGCAGTTTACAGTGATGTAGTTAATTCAAGCATTGAGTTATGTGATTATATTCTTTTTTTTTGGAGATAGGGTCTCGCTTTGTAGTTCAGGCTGGCTTTGAGCTCACTATGTAGCCCAGGCAAGCCTTGAACTCAGTAATCCTCCTGCCTCTGCCTCACAAGTGCTGGGATTATAGGCATGAGCCACCAAACCCGGCATTTGTGGTATGTGGTACTGATTGCCGGTGGGTGTGAACCACCACACCTGGTATTGATTATGTGGTTACCGGGGATCAAACCAGGGATCTTGCACTTGCTAGGAAGGTGCGGAACCACTGAGCTAAATCTCCAGCCCATATGTGATTATATTCTTCAACTCCAGCTTTGATTCTTTGAGATAGACACCTCCAATTAGTGATATTTTCTGTAAGTCAGGAGCCCGAATCTTCTGTGGCATTACTGACTCAGCTGACTAATTTGGCTTCCCCTTCTGTGTACCCTCTGAACAATGAATAATGTCATTAATAAAATAACCTTTCTGCTATTGTTGTTATTTTATTTTTAGGTGTTATTTTTAAGCTTCCTTCTAACAGAAGTTGGCACAGAGGCTATGACTTTGAAAATGTCTCTCTTCCTCCTGTTGTAAAATATACCATTCGCATGAGTCTGAAGACTTCTCAGACAACAAGAAGCATAAGAACCAAGATTTGGGCTCCGGGGCCGCACAATTCTCCATCACACAACCAGATCTACGGCAGGGCTTTTGTTTACTTACAGGATAGTATTGAAAGAGCAATCATTGAATTGCAAACAGGAAGAAACTCACAGGAAATAGCTGTCCAGGTTCAAGCAGTTCCTTATCCCTGCTATATGAAAGACAAGTAAGTTTGCACATTTGCAGCCCAATTAACAATCACTTTTTTAGAATTCACCTCTGTCCATTCATTTAGACATAACAAATGAAAGAGGAAGTAGTCACTAAGCCTTTGTCAAATGCTTAGAACCTAGAATAATAATCCTGAATTTCTTTAAATAATACAAATAATGTCACTCTGCACTTTTTGTAGGAATAAAATCATAAGGCCTATGTATAAACAGAAACATTGTATTGTGTATGAAATGCTTTATTTTATTTGCTCTACCCAACAAACTCCATAAAACTCTGTGAGAGTAGACCTTATTTTCTATGCTTCCAAGATGAAAGCGAAATTCAGAAAGGTTAAGTACCTTGACTGAGACATTAAACTGATACTGCACTGGTCCTTCCAATTGTAATGTGAACATTTTCTTCTTAAGTATGTATAAAATATAAAAAGCACAATCTCTTAGAATAAACATTAAAGGAGAATTATTATTAATGAGTGAAGGCTTTACCTAATTCTCGAGCCAAAATTTACATCAAGGCTGGACCTGGTCCAAAAGAAATTCATTTGACAAATGTTTATAAATGCCTACCCCTTACCAGTATCATAGGAAACAAACAAACAAATAAAAAAGGACATGACCTAAGTCTGTTACCACACAGTACCACATCTCTCTGATGGTTATATATTTCTCTGTGATAAAATGACAATGAATGATGGTGACATCATGGTCTATTAATATCTGCATTTTTCTTGGGAAACTTAGAGATAATTCTCCAGCCTTGTGGATTACAAAGGAAATATCCACAGGATTTTTCTCTAACTGAATGCTTCTGTGGAGCCCTAGATGCAAAAAAGAGATCAATGTAGAGTAGAACTGAAAACTAAAGACATAGTGTTAGCTTTTAGAGGGGGTGTGATTGTCAGATCCATGACTCCCTGGTGTAATTAATTATAAGTTTTTGGATGGAGCCCAGATACCTGTTTTAATAATATTTCTTAGGTGCTTCTGGAGCATGGTTAGCCTTGAGAATCTCTTTGGCTGAACTTTCAGGCATCATGGACTGACCAATCAGAAAGACTTTGGGCCCTGAGGAGGTCTTCCAGTTACCTTCTTTCTTTCTTTTTTTGTTACCTTCTATTTTCTAGCACATTACCAAAAAAAAAAAGATATTTCTGTACCATCTATAAAGCAGATCCTTGGAATCCAGGTTCTTTGTCTGAATTTTAAATCAAATGCTTGGATTTCATTTTGGGAAATTTAGCTTAAAAATAACTATGAGGTTCCTAAGAGTAGATAAAGGCAGTAATCTTGGAAGATATAGCTTGTAGTTAGATAAACGGATCACCATCTAATATAAATCTGCTTTTTAGATACGGATTTAGTTTAGATAAGAGTTTGAGCTTGATATCTATACAATAGTTAATTTCTCAGGCAGGATGTTCTCAAACATACACTAAAAAACAGAAAACAATTCTGAGCTATGTTTTCAGCCTTGCAAGATTGCAGCAAGAAAATTATGTGTCCACTATTAAGAATCTCACTTCATAAAATTAGGGTAACTCTGATAATTTTTCTCAATTTCCAAACAGGGGTATAATTTCATTATAAGGGGAAATCTGTGTTTTATATGTAGGACTATCTGAAAGAATGACATTCATTGTGGCCACTTGATTTTTTTTTTTTTTTTTACAGCTTCCTAACCAGTGTTTCTTATTCTCTTCCGATTGTGCTCATGGTTGCCTGGGTGGTATTTATAGCTGTTTTTGTAAAAAAGCTTGTTTATGAGAAAGACCTCCGGCTTCATGAGGTACGTTAAACATTTTTTCTTCTAGAATGCATCTTATTAATGGAACAATTAATTATTATGACTTTCATCATGGCTATCCAAACATCGAAAGCCTCACCCATACGTTGTGAATTAGAAAGACAAACATTTTCCCAATCACAAAAGCCGCTTTATTTTGTTCCTCATAAAGTAACACAAAAGTCATTGAGTCCTTCTGAAAAGCAAAATCTGAATAATCCTGAATAAAATAGGGATATAATTATCCTAACAATAACTTTGTGCCCCAGAAATTATCAATAGGATAAAAGATCTGACAGAAGTAGTTTACATAATAACAATAATAATTATTAAGACAGAAAGATTGTTTAGGCAATAGCTAAGCAAGTACAAATGTAAAAATACTTAGAGACATAGATATGGATACAAGCATGTGGCTTATTTCAGCTTCCAAGAAGAAAGTTCTCTTTCCCATATATCTTGTCTCCTTCAATTACCTTCTCAATTTCCCAATGATTCCTAATTTTTAGAACTAAAGAATTTCATTTTATGCTAGTGATTGTGTTAATAATACTATAATGATGGAAGGCATAAGGCCCAGGAGTGTAAAGAATAATCTGTCTTTGGGCATGTTCTTTATCATTAACCTCAAACCCAAAAAATCTTACTTCTTTTCAGAACATATGATAAAGCATTGTGTAGTTTTAGATTATATTTGAATAGAAATTATTTTATCTGCTCATCCCATAATGAGACCATTCTTATACTCTCTTGTAGAGTAGGAAGAAAGCTGAAACATTTCAAATCTAGGGCACAACAATTACTGCAAGACTTGGCTGGGAAAGTGAAATAATGAGGTTAGAATAACCTGTTAGTCCACTTGTACTTTTCAGACATACCCAGCACTTTCAGGCAATGATTATTTCTCCTTGCAAAGCAAAAGGTGTTTCTTCATATTTCCGTTGGTTCAGCATCAGACTTTCAGGTTTGTTGCAGTGTTTGAACCTACATCTCTTACCTTTCCTATTTAAATTCTGGTTGGTCTTCATACCCACATTTTTTTATCTCAGTTACAATTTGGTAAATGTCTCAAATGATTGTCCCCTGCTGTATTCAAGACTACCCAATGGCTTCTTAAACCAGTTCAAAAACTTGAACCCATCCCCTGGTTCCTAATTTGCTTGTAAGCTCCTACCTTGTACATCTTTTTCAGGCTCCTGGTACTTAGAAGTGAATCATCAAGGAAGAAAAGAAAACTTTAAAATGTAAAACTGTGATAGAATTCTAGCTGTTTTCTACTTCAAAATAAACATCTACCTAAAAAAATGAAACTTGTGATACAATCAGTAAACATAACTATCCATGTGTGTCTAAATATGCATACAATCACATGATTTATTTGTGTATGTTTCTATAGTTCACATGCATTGTGTTATCATGCACTGTAATATAGTGCGCTTCAAATGCATTTATGTACCTCACCAAAAATTACTAAGGCAAGATGGTGTCCTTTCTCAATTTTAAGGATAAGAAAGGAAGGTATTTTTGTCAGTGAACTAGTTTCTGGGTGCTAGCTCTTTGTCTGATTTGTTAGGTACCCACTTAAAAGTTTTAACCAGAGTCTTGAAGTCACAGTCATATTACAGGAAAACTATGAAATTAGCGCAGCAGGATTTGCATGTTATGACTCTACCAGCACATGCCCTTAGACTCAGTCTCTTAAATTACCTGAACCTTTTTTTTATCTAGACTTCATTTCATTCAGCATTACATTTCCAGGAAGCATATCTCTCAGAAGAGAGGGGGAACTGAGCTCCATGCATTATCCATATTTTATCAATTTACAAATACTTCTTTTAAAGCCCTCACATTAGGATGTAGTAGAATGTCATGATTTACTTGGCAGTGATTTTTCTGCCTTAGTGGTGTGTAAAATAGTGGTACATCTTAAAATCAACAGTTTTCTAAATTCAAAACAGGACAGCACACTTGTGAAATAATTGATGGAAGTAGTAGGGGTGGCATAAACAGAGTACTCCTAGTGATGCCTGCCCAGCCTTTCTCTATGCTCACAGTTCATATCTAACCTCCTTCTCAAAGTTGAAAAAAATTGAGCACAGAAGGTGACAAATGAGCCTGCTGAGGACTATTATATCTAGGGAATGTTTGAATTGAACAACAGTAT
>PVIC010036175.1:0-18748 GCA_004025085.1 Thryonomys swinderianus
CCTGTCTCAAAAAAAAAAAAAAACAAAAAAAAACAAATAAAAATAAAAAGAAGCACCCATGACACTTGGCCACAGAAATATCTTGAAATGATGCTGTTCCTATTATTAATAATCATAACATCTCCTTGGATCTCAGAAAGCCTTTCTTTTCTTGTTTTATCTTTCACTTCATTTGCATTTAAATTTTTCTCTTGGAGTACCCCATAATTTAAGTATTTTGCTAGTTGTTTCCTAGGAAATACATTTTCCCCTTGAAATCTGAGGAATAAAACACAAAGAAATCCCATCTAAAGACATAAACCAAATAAGGTGCACAGCACATTCTGCTTTACCCACCATATAAAATGTTTCTGGTGACCTATGCAGTGTCCCTATGCAGTAAATTACAAGTTTTCTTTTTTATGGTTTATAATATTTTCCCATCGAGTGACTTACTATTTAAAGTTTGATGTTCCTCTTTTATTTCCTACTAGTTCCAAAACAATTTTATTTACCTACAATTCCATCTTTTGTGTCTCTAGCCATTTCTTATACCCACCAGGCAAAGCTATAATCCAACCGTGAGAGCCAAGGGCGCTGACTGTGGTCATTTGGTTTCCTTTTGCTGTGACACTGGCCATCTTGCCTTTGGAAAGATGTCAGTAGAGGAAAGGTTGTGTCTAGGAGGAGGGCACAGTTGAATTCAGGTTTCTTTGTTCCTAGGTTAAAAAAAATATTGGTAAATTATTTTAAGCAAAACAACCCCAAGCCATAGATAACAAATACACACACACACACACACACACACACACACACACAATATTTACTAGACTAAGAAACCAAGCATGCAACAAGGTCTTCAGCTATGGGACTTCTTGATAAAATTCCTGAGGCTTGGAGTATAATGTAGGGAACAAGGAACACGTTACTCCTTAAAAGTTTTCACCAGGGACAGTGCTTGGCCAGAAGGCAATTCCCCAAGTAAAAATTCAAGTGAACCCAAGTAGTTACTGGATTATGTTGTTATAATGTGGAGGAAAATATATATATATATGTCTACCACAATGGCAGAGGTGATACATAAGAAATTTTTCACACTCTTGGCAGCCTGGCTTTAGGAGAAGATACTTTCTAATAGGTTATCTTGAGATTGTTGTACTGAAAGCTATAGTGTATCCCTTTCTCAGACCATCCTTGTCTCCATGATGGTTTCAGCAGGGTACATTTGCTCACTAAGACGCTGCTGGGGAACTGGAATAAATACTGCACTTTTCATTCCTTAAGATCACCAGGGATCAGGGGCCAGGCATCACCCTAGACTTTGTATTTCACAGTCAGAACAACCATGAGAGAGTCACGATGGCCATGAATTCATCAGAGGGGAGAAACCTTTCTTCTTTACATTAATTTGATGCAGAAGTCTTCTTTTATCCTCACACTGTTCAATTTATCCATAGAGAAACAAAAGTCTAAACACAGTGTTATGTTGCATAGAATACATTATGTTCATCCTGGAGGACAAGGTTTTTATTCCAAGTCTATCACTACATATGTGAGTCAAATCACTCTCGCTCCGATTGGCTCACCTAATCCCTTTTCATTTGCTCTTGAAAATAAAAGGAAAATCCATCCTGCACTCAGATCTGCATGCTGCATCTGACAGTTGTCTGTAGACAGAGGTAGCAGAAGCCCCAGAGGGCCTGTCAGGGGCTGAGCTGCAGACTGGGAGCTCCTTGCAGAGGATGCCAGAGCACCTCGTAGCCCTGTGTACTCATCTTCCTCGTGGCTCTGAGTGGGGCAACCTGGCTGGGAATGTAAATCACGGATGACAGCCTTCTCGGTGATGTTATGTATTTTGAATTTAGTAAAACAAAGAAGAAAAAGATGCATCTGCTTTGTTTTACACCTGGCTGATCAGGGCCATATTATTATTTAAAGGTCTCTCTAGATGCTCTGTCAGTTTCAGTGAAGCACAATTCACTACTGGAGCATTTTGTGTCATTGGGCTGGGCTCCAATTCCTCCTTGGAAACTCCTCTGTGATTCATCTTAGCTTCTTCCTGCCACCCTCTGTGATCCTCTACTCAGGCCTAGCAGCAATATAGGTCCATGGCTCAGAAGAAAGCACCCAGGTTCTGTGTCAGAGAAATGGAACCCATCAAATGGAACCAAGCCTGGGAGAAGTGGCCAATCAGAAACCTCTGGCTATTTATTATTCCTCTGCCTATTGCAATTTTGATGACCCATTTACTAGCTCCATAGCAAAACTTCAAAAGCTACTATGACTTTTGATGTAAATAGTTGAGTTCCCAAGTACACAGGTGATGCAACATCCCAAATCTTTTTCTGACATGGCTGTTCTGCCTTCAGGCCCAGTTAAGGAAAGATGTGAACTATGGAGGTTCTTCAAAGTCCCCACTAGTATTTTCTCCACTCAATTAATTGCCATGTCTGATCCTGTGTAGCCTTTGAGATCACATGACAGTGGATGCATTCAACAAGATATGGCTGCACAGACATCATCTGTAATGCATCTGAAAGTCACTTTGTCCAGCCAAAAACATAGCACTGTCTCACCTTAATCCCTCCATCGATTCTTAACAAGGGACAAAGGATCACGTCACTGTTTCCTTTGCCCTTATGCTCTGTCTTAATGGAGGGGTTCAGAATTAGGGTGTCATCCTAAAATATTGCTTAATGGATAAGTATTTAAGTGATTAAATGTTGGCATGTACATGCTCTACATGTTTCCTATCAGTTACATTTGCAAAAATTTTTCCTGTGTTTTTCTTTCAAAAAATAATGACCGATTTACCTAATAAGTGTATTTTCAACCTTAACCTTTCAAAGCACCTAGCTGAAGCTGCAGGCACTTAGAAACATTTGCTATCTTCAAGTTGCCATAGGTAAGAGACACGTTTGCCCAATAGCAGGTCATATTATATAACATGAATTGCTGCTTTTCCAGCTTCCCATAAATGCTTTCCCACCCTTCCCCCAACCCCAAAGACATGATGTTAGACTTTTACTGTGCTAGGACTCCTCTTTTAGTAGCCATTTCTGCCTCAGTCTCCTCTTGCACTGTGTAATTCATCTTCCTTGAATTCCCACGGCTTGCCTTAGTAACATTCTTGAATTGTGAGTCCACACACTGCTGCCTTGCTGCGCTCTGCACTGGTTCAGCTTTGGACTGGTGGTTCAGTTTGTCTGCTCTATGCATGTTCATTCCGAGGTCGGGGCCAGAGGCACAGCGTGATGCTCTAACGCACCTCCCTGGAGCACAGAATAGCCCTCAGGTCAGGCTCCCAGTCCTGTTGACCTCTGAAGAGAACACCCATCCCAAAGCCATCACAGAGCTGTGAATGCTGAAGGGACTAAGCCTGAAACTCATTCTACATTAGCATCTAACATGTCCTGGGCCAATCAGAAAACTTCCATTGCTATGTAAGAGCTACTCTTGATCTAACCAGCCAAAGATGAAGGGCCTCCTTGTAGTTCAGGGCAAGATAGGAGGGAGCAGCATTAGTCTCTAGGACAGAAGAATGAAGCAGGAAGGCCATACACTGCAGAAATGTAAGAGGCACTGGTAGCTTCTTCCCATCCCCACTTTCATCTGCTTTGTTGAGATCATCTTTGAAATACATTTCCATTTTATCCTTAAGTTAATTCAAGAAATTTTCCTGTCTTTTAAACTAACATTATTAATGAGTGAAGAAAAATGTTACTTTCTGAGGAGACAATCCTGTATTTGATAGATTACAGCTATATTATTAACCAAACTGTATAAGTTTCTGACATTTTTGACACATTCCAGAAAGATAACATCCTAGAGTCCATTTTTACTCACAGTTGGATTATAGAGTTCTCCAAAGTTTTGTATAGATATTAAGTCTAGCCACTTGAAAAAGATAAGTATGGCACAAAATCTCCTTTCCTCTTGATTATGTTTTCACAGACTTCTAGGTTGAACTTCAGTTCACAGGCATATTTTTTACCAGTGGCCTGACATCAATTAACACTTGCAGGCTTGTTCTTTAGAGGGAACAGGTGGAGCCCACTGCATGCAGCTGCTGTGGGTAAAACGACAAGGCGCAGAACATGCTCGGCGTGGGGTCTGACAAATGGGAAGAATTGATTTTATTGTTCACGATGCTTTTCTGAATCCTACATTTTGCAATAAAATTCGGGATGGATACAATGCGGATAATATATCCTTTGGAATAAAGGAAGGCATTTCCTCTTGACACTTGAATATATGCTGATCTTTGCTTTAGTCTTACTCAAGACTGAACTACGTAGCTTTCCCTCCCTCCCTCTCTCCCTCTTTCTCTCTCTCTCCCTCCCTCTCTCTTCCTCCCTTCCTCTCTCTTCCTCCCTCTCTCCTTCCCTTCCTCTCTCCCTCTATTCCTCTCTCTCTCTCTCTCTCTCTCTCTCTCTCTCTCTCTCTCTCTCTCTCTCTCTCCCCCCCCCTCCATTTTCTGGGTCTTACACTACTTCTCTGTATATTAAAAGGACGAGAAAGAGAGTTAGAGGTACTCAGTGTACATATGAAGAACAGACTCCTGAGCAGGTGAAGTGACATACCCAAGGCCATTCAGCCAGGTCACAGCAACGCTGAGATCAGACCCCACTCCAGCCCACATTTCACTTTGCTATCCAATCTCATGTCTGAGAACAAAACTTTCATGGTTCACTTCCTGCTAAGTTTTAGATAAAATTGCAACAAAAAGTAATAAACCACGATAATAATTATAATGAAGTAGGAAAAGGTCTACTTTTCCCGTGTGTTCTTAGCTTCGTAGTAATTGTTTGTATGTTAAATCTAAAGTTTCACAAATACACATAACTGTGGGAGGATTTCACAGAACAGTGGGAACTCAACAGCAGAGAAAACAAACATCTGTCAAAATCAATGTCTCTGAAAGGTGCACTGCAGGGTCCAATAGAAGAGAAGGGCCCTCCCACGGCCCCGCCCAGCTTCGGATCCCAGAACGCTCAGCAGGGACTAACAACACGATCCAGAAAGAAGCTTAATTAAACAGTCAGCAATGAACAAATCCGGGCTACCTGTGTCACTGAAGCTGGTATTCAAGGTACAGAAATAAAAAAACAGAGCCCCTGGCTTCAGTCGACCCCGAAGGAGGTGAGTTCCGTGGGAGCGTGTGTGACGTGGCGAGGACTGAGCAGCGTCAGCTGTGCAGCGGGCGCTCAGCGTCAGCACAGAAACATCTAGAGAGGATGGGGAGATCGTTCCTGGCGAGCACTGGCCACACAGGTGCAAATGGAGAAGCGGGGTTCAGTTGAACAAAGGAGCAGAGTTCGAACCCGAGACGCCTGTGGGGATCACGTTTTCCGCAGCGCATGAAACAGGCAACCGAAGAGGCCGCATGTGCCTCATTTGGATGATAATGACCAAAAGCACAAAACCTCAGGGCCTGGGAGCAAAATAGGGAACGAGCGCAGCAGAATTCAGCAAAAAGGAGATCACGAGGGTAGAGGCCTGAAAGGACGGGTTCATTTCCGACTTCAAGGTACTTATTTCACGGGACTGAACAAAGTGCTGGTAAGAACAAACCATCTTTTCTGCCACATCACTTCATCCTGGTTCCAGCGTCCCACTGAGTGCATAGCGGATATACTTCCTGTGCACAGACACGTACGCTTTCTGGTGGAAACCTAGCGATGTCATTTTCCAGGTCATTTAAAGATTAAATTAGAAAAAAAAAATTCACCCAGCCCACGTATATGAATGGGCATATACACATTCTAAGGAGATACACAAATATAGGGAAAAATTTTCAGAATCTATAATAGCCAAGGCTCCATATTTGAATATTTTACTTGTATAAACAATAGTGCATATGCTGTCTTGCTGTATGGCCAGGGCTCAAGTGTAAGATACTTGCACACACTTGCGCTGTTTCTTTGATGGATTCAAAATGCAACAAACATTAATGTTTCACTTGCCTTGTTAATTATTTTGAACAATCACTCCGAGGTCTCTCTGCCTTTGGACAGTTATTCTCTACTAATCTGCAGATAGGTTTGTAACATACACTTTACTTATTAAAACGACATGCCATGTGCTCTACGATAGCCTGACATCCAGTATCCAGTGGTGCGAGGGGACTAGTGGAGCAGGCCCCACCTCGCCAAGCTCGGCCTCGATGGTGCTGAGAGTGGAAGGTACTGAGGACGGCCCCGGATGGGACTGCGGAGACCAGCAGGGGCATAACAGCCTTGCTCTGTGCATGGTGTGAAGGATTTAAAAATCCTACTCCAATGCAAAGATACGGTGGGACTGAGGGTAGGAGGGAAGCTCACAGGACAGTGATACTGGGGGAGGGGATCTCATCAGCATTAAGTGTGGATAAGACTGAGCAGGTGCTGATCCCACAGAAAGAACTCGGTGGGGATGTAAAGATAGACTCATGTGAGCGTCATCCCTATTCTGAGGTATCTATTCACAAGGAGACCTTGGAAACTCTTCAGAAGCTGTTATGTGTGTCGAACCCATCTGGAAACGGCTCTCCACCGTTCTGACAGGTAGGATGGAGAGGAACCCGGCCATTTTTTTATCTCGGAGTAACAGAGCCTTCCAGAGTGCGGCCCTCTGGCCCCCTGGGCTGCCAGAATTCAGTACTCAGAGCTCCAGATGTGAAGGGCAGCAGGTGCCTTGTGGGCTGGAGGTGGGGAGAGAAGCTGTGTTCTGTGAAAAAGAGTTTACATCTTGGAAGAGATTTAGACTGTGCAGCTCCCTAGCCAAGATTCTACATTCCCTCCAGCACCGATCGTAAACTTTTGTCATGCAGGTTAACCTGAATAGAGATGAATTTTTAAATGGTTAAATATCAATTTGAAGTTAACAACCTGAGACTTGACCAAATCCGTAGAAATTACTGAAATCAGCACCTTGAGGTTCATTTCACACAGAGAGTCCAAGAAATTAGACAGGGAATTTGCTATTGATTTTTTTAGCTGCTACTGTCTCCACAGATCCCTTCTGAGAGACATGCTTTATTTCTCTCTCCTGTCTGTGAGTGTGCCCTGGCCCCGCCAGCCCTGGGCTCTCCTCCCGCCAGCCAAAACACCACACCAAACCAACAGCCCAATCCAAATGAGCTCATCTTTCACAGTCCATTTGAAATTTTTTCTTGCATTTTAAAAGTTTTTGTTGATCTCTTTGTTGAAATAAAATTACATAAAGGACAATTTGTCCAAAAGTGAGCACACAGCACACGAGTGTCATCTCCAGGGCTCCCCACTATTCAGCATCACTGTATGGTGGGGTGAGGTCCCGGGAGAGACAGGCAGAGGACATGTCAGGATTATTTATAGGAAACCGGGGCAGGGTATGAAAGACACGCTATTCGAGTTGCAGCTGCTTAAACCAAACAGAATGAAGAATACAAACATGGAAGTCTTACTTTTCAATACACAGATCCTTTTCTATCCTTTCATAGTTATGGGTTCCATGGTAAATAGAAAACTGTGCCCCTATATATGCCCATATCTTCATCTTGAACATCTTTGATGTGAACACAGGTTAAACACACACACATACACACACACACACACACACACACACACACAAACTGTCCCTCCACTACAGTGTGAAAAAGATAAAACGTTCAGGAGAAAAGTTAACAAAAACCACCTGAACATGGGTCTGAGAAGACCTGAGACTGTGTTTGAGGAAAAGGAAGCAGAGGGGCACCAAGAGCTCAAGAATGAATCTGGAGCTGGAGCCGTGGAGGCCCAGCCCTGGAGAGGCGCTCGGAGTCTGCGCAAGAGTGGAGGACAGAGCAACAGGAAGAGCCAGACGGTCGGTGTCAGAGTGTGCCGTGCTGCCTCTCCTGGGGATGAGTGGTGGACATGGGAAGAACGCAGCCTGGAGGAGAAAGATGGGATGTAGTCATCAGTCCTGCCTAATTTGTGCATCCCACTGATTCTACCAACAGAACGTCCAGGATTAGTCCCTGGGGATAACGGGATCAAAGAAATTCCCATCTTGTTAAGTCTTTCCCTTCATTAATAATAGGGCTGCAAGCTCACTCATTGCAATGAGTCTTATTAGAGATGACATCTACAGCAATAAAATGAAAATATTCATTGATAAACCCAGTAAGAAATGACCTAATTCATGCAATGTGCTACCTTACTAGTGGATTCTGATGTTGCTGAAATATACAAAGAACTGCTTAATAAACACACGCACGTGCACGTGCACACATGCACATAAACACACACACACACTCACAAACACAGAATCTAGAGGAAAAGTGAAACAAATGAACACCTGGTTACAGTATGAAGTGGTATGGAGGCAATAAAGAGAGTTGAGGTTTCATATTGGAAAATAACTCATTTCAACCAGCTGTGGGAAAAAAGAAAAAGATAGTTGAGTTCTAACATGAAGGACAGTAGATCTTTACAAAGTGGAAAAAGTAGGGAAGACTAATGAAAAAAGAAATAATATGCAAAAAGCAGGGGCATAAGAAAGAAAAGTGTTCAAGAAAAATAAATATTTCAGAACACGGAGATAGAGGCTGCACTGAAAGTGTAAGAAAAAAGAAGGGAGTTAGGACCCAACTTTACAGAATGTGGATTAGAATAGCCCACAGGAAGTAATTATAAGAGAATACAAACATATCACACACATATGTTGGATATAAAATGTATAAGTCAATACATTTTCTTTCAAGAGCTACCAAATCAAACAAAACCCAAGGGGCAACAGTAGTTGGAATAAGAAAAATATCCATAAACTAAAGACACACTATTCTTGCCTTTTTTCCCCTTTGAGATCATTTTTCTTTTCTTCTTCCCAAACAAGAAGTACAGGTTTTGGTGATTTTAAAAATCTTCCCAGAAGGCAGAAATATAAAAATAAAACCTAAGAAGGAGAGAAAATCACAGAGAAGTCCCAAAATTTGCATACAAGATTCCCACATCATTAAGGACTTTGCAGATTAATACTGAGAAAACATATGGAGTGAGGTAGGAAGGGAGCAAGCAGAGAAAATGGTGCTAGCGGTGCCTCATGGCTGGTGAGATGGCAGCCCAGGTGCCAGCATTGCCAACAGGGCCGGGCATAAACTCGCTGGGTATTTTGTTGAAGTTTAAGATGGGCTTGGCCTGTGAAGTGAGGATCATTCCCTGGGATTAGACACAGTAATGAAGTGGCTGAGCAGAGCCTGAAACCAATCTTGAGAGGATAAAATTTTTCTGCTGAAACACTATCAGCTTGACAAGAGTCTCTGCAGGAAAAAGAGCATCATTAAGACAATAAATTTTTCTTTGTGTTCATCAGTCAAACAGCCATCAAGACATTGGCAAGAATGAAAACCAAGTAACATATCTAAACTAGAAATGGAACAAAGATGAAAAAAGTGAGGAATTTGTCCTTTACAGAGAGAACCTTCAAAGTATAAACAATAAATAAATTTTAAAAACTAGAGGGAAGGAGGGGAATTTTCAGCAAATAGTTGGAGCGTGAAAATGTGACAAACCAAAAGTTTTAGAAATGAAAAACTGTCACTAAGATCTAATATTAGATCGAAAAATAGGAGACTAAAAACATAAAATATGTTAAAAGGATACATGAAGTATAGATTCAGACATTTCAGGAAAAAAAAAAAAAGAAATATCAGCCCTATTTTTAACTGGCAAGATTCAAGATTCAATCAGCTCTTTAAAAACAAAACAAAACAAAACAAAACAAAAAACCTCGTGGAGGAAAAACAAAAAGAAAGCTCCATCTAGACAAATCACATGCAAGTAATGAAAAACAAAACAAAATAATGACAATACTTGAAAAGTAACCAGAAGTTGGAGGCTCTGAGTGTTTTTTTTTTATGTTCAAGAAAACAATAATACATTCATGGCTGATTTAATCACGTGAATGACTGAAACAAGAATGCAATTAACTATATGATGCATGGGAAGAGCTGGGAAGGAGAAAAGGTGACAGGGTCACCTTATGATTTCACTTTAGGGAGAACATGCCCTATAATTCCTAGGCATGAATAGTCATTTGAAGATTGACAAATCTGGAAAAATCTATTACCCACATGTTTACCCATCACATACATTAAGGGCTAAAGATTATCTACCCCAGATGTAACTGTGGAACACTGGCAAAGAATGAGGGCACAGGAAAGGGAAAATACAAGGCCATCGTGTTAACTTTGCCAGGAAGTAGACTGGAAAGCTGGGGTGGCATGGTCTCACAATCAGCAGGACTGACGTAAGGCAAAATCTGGCTGGCAGACAGTAACAGCAAATGCGTGGCCTCATTCTAGTTCTATCTATGCTCTTATCTCGTGTGCACTGGCTGAGACCCACTCAGGCTGTTGTCTTAGAAAAGATGCCTCTCTTCAAGTCACTCTGATTCTCTGCAAGGAAGCCACATTTGGAGTTGTTAAGACTCAGTACTACCAGTAGCAGAGAGGCTGAATGTTCCACGGCTAAAGGGATCACAGCCAGACAGTGTAACATTATGTATCCAAAAATCCAATTCTGGACAACTTAGATCTATTTCTGTTTTAGTTCCAGGAGACATTTCTGCTAATGTCTCTTGTTAAGTTTTTAGTTTCTTTTGTTCTGGATGAATGGATAGAGTTGTTTTATTAATTAGAGATCTGATTACTGAAGCTTCTTTTTCATTCTAAACTAATTTTCATCATCCTCTTAATCTGCTATTGATTTTATATTGCTTTTTTCCCAGGGCTTTGCAGTGGTACGTGAATTTCCTGATGGGCTGATGCAACCTCATTGCTGATTATCAGACCTTTCTTTAGATCCGGCGGCTCCATTTCTTCTTGTCACAAAAAATTGGCCAAGTGATTCCCATGTGGATCAATTAGGAACTGTACACATGTTCTCCTATCCCATTTTTTGGTTGCAGAATCCTTAGCTTTTCCTGACAGTCGCAGTGCACAGGGATACTTTCCTGCCTTCAGTTTGAGGTGTCTGAGACGTCCAAGCATAACACAGGTTTCTGTTTCATAGCACACTTGCATTCTGGAAGTTAAGACCTCTGAGCTGACAGGACCCGAAGGAGGAGCAAGAGCTTGTGGGGAGGATGTTACAGCATGACTGCACCTTCCTAGGTTCTCAGCCATCTTTGCTTGTGCCCCACCCTTCCCATCTGACAAGTAATGGAAATGGCTGCTTCAGCCTCCTCCAAGCAAGGAAACAACTGAGTTTTTCATTCTCTAATTTAACTGTGAATGCAGAAAGAACTGTACAACCACAGGCAGGAAGATGGGGATTTGCAGTACTTGGCAGAATGCCAGTGTAAATTACCTTCTCCCACCTAATGATCCACACAAGAGGGACCCAGACATGAGATGTTTGCCCCAAGATCAGTCTCCCCTTTGAGGCTTTGCTCCTGCCTTGTGGTGCCAAGTCCAGCTCAGGTCTCATGACATGATCTGCAATTTACTGATGTGCCTCACGACGAAAGTACAAAGAAAATCAATAAGTGTCGGTCCAAAGTCTGATGCTAGCAATATTTGCCTTTTGGTCTACCCTGCTCCTCTTCACCGCAGGCTTCCGCAGAGTTGCTCAGACTGCTGTCATCACCTCACTGTTATTCTTGATGTGTGGCAAGAAAAGCCACCAGCACTGTTTGCTCTGATTCCTTGTGCATTTTCCCAATTTCAGTAAATAGGAAGTAAAATGGAATCAATCAGAGGACAGAATTCAGAAAGCAGTGACCTGATCATCTAGTCTTCCAATGTGGTGATTTGTTCTTCGGAACACTAGCTCTTCTTTAAAAAGAAGGAGTTGGATTAAAATATTTTCAATTTCTCTTCCATCTAGCTAATTTTATGCTTCTGTGATTGGAGATATTTGAAGGATTTAAATTTGCCCTAGATACTTAAAAGAGCAATAGATTTCTTATCTACACTTGACATTAAGAATGAGATCATTTTAATTCATTGTACTCTTTTGTCACGTGACCTTTCTTAGATCAAATTGTAATTACTGACTCATGAATGAACTTGAGTAAGTGTAGCCAGCTAATTGCATAATTATTATATAATGAAAAAGCATTAGCTAGGGCAACACTGAATCAAATACAGAGTGAGACATGAAAGTGGGTGACCTGGGTTAAACCTCAGACTTGGTGTCTGTAACTTAGGGATATCACTTATTTTCTCAGGACTTACATGAGATAATACGTACAGATTAGGCAACATGGGGTCTAAGCATATTAGTTTCTCACATAACACACTGCTATATTTTGGTTTGGGACATAACCATAATTGCAAAGTTAGTGATTATATGAATAAAAAGTAATATTTGCACTAGAAATACTTAGAAAAAATGTTCAAATATTCCTCTCCTTTGACTAGTCAGCCTTCATAAGGAGGACTGTGAAAACACAAAACCTTCTAAATATAGTAAAGTAAAAGAACATCATGTTATCTCATATTTAAGGCTATAATGCCCATATTCCTTCAGGTTATTAGGACCTTGTGCCTGACCTATCTTCCCACACCACCCTTCATTCCCTGAATCCTCTCATTGACAAGAAATCTGTTCCCTAGTCCCATTCTAGCCTTCCTTTATTTTTCTCTTTTTTGTGTACTTTGCCTTACTCAGATGAGAAATACCATATGGCTTTTAAATTTTGGGATTTGATTTATTTCATTCATTTTCTAGGTATTCATTTTCCTACAGATAGCTCAAATTTGTTATTCTTTATAACTGAGTAGTATTTCACTGTACATACATAAAGATATGACATTTTCTCTATCCAGTGGTCTAAGGATGGGAATACAGGCTGCTTCCAGGATCTGGATGTTATAATCAATGTTACTATAAACACTGAAACGGATGTATCACTGTAGTATGTGTCTTAAAATCTTTGGTGAAGATACCTACAGGGGAGATACCAGGGTCACATGGAATTTCTAATCTTAGCTCTTGGAGAAATGTCCATGCTGATTTCCATAATGGATATACTAGTTTGCATCCCCACCAGCAATGTAGGAGAGTTCCTTTTTACCAAAGACATACCAGCACTTGTTATTTCTTTGATTTCTTGATGATTGGCCTTCTCTCTGGATTAAACTGGAATCTTAGCATTATTTTAATTTGCACTTCTCTGATGGTCAGAAATTTTGGATTCTTTAATATATTCATTGCCCATTTATATTTATTCTTCTGTGAAATGTCTGTTAATTTCTTTTGACCACTTCTTGACTGGATCTTTAATTTTAGGGAGTAAATGATTTTGAATTCTTTATATATTCTAGATATTAGTCCTCTGTCTAAGGAGTAGTTAGCATGTTTTTTCCTTTTTGTAGGCTGTTCTGTCTATTGATTCTTTTGTTATATACAAGCTTTTAGTCAGATATAATCCCCTTCTTGATTCTTGCTTTTTTTGTGCGTGCAATTGAGGTTGTTTAGAAAACCCTTTCCTGCACCCATGTCTTCAAGTGTTTTGCCTGTTTTATCTTCCAGTAAGTTTAATGTTTCTGTTTTATCATTTAGATCTTTGACCCATTTTTATTTTTATTTCAATTTAGTGCACAGTGGAAGATAAAGTCCCCTTACACCATTGTAATTATCTATTCAGTGGACTGGCATTTAGGCTAAATACACCTTTGGCTATTATAAATATTGGCATAAAGCCAACCTTGCTGGTGCATGTCTGTGACCTCCAAACTCAGGAGGCTGAGACAGGAGGATGACAGTCTTTTCAGTATTCACCAAAGTAGCCAGTTAGGCTTCACTCATCCCATCTGATCTCCACATGAAACAATTTAGTAATGTCAAGACATAGATCAAATTTATGATCCTTCTACTTCAGCTTCCCTGAGTGCTAAGATGATAAGCATGTGCCACATGCCCAGGTAGATTCCAGTCTTCTCATGTTACAATGTTTCTTTTTTGGGTAAAATTGTGGTTCACATCTCCAAGGCTATGAGCAAGGAGGATAGCCTTCTACTCTCAAAATGGCGTCCCAAACCTATAAGCAGAGCACTATGCAAGCGAGATAGCATTTGTTCTTTTTGGCTGCTTTTTTTCATCAAAGAACCTCCAATTCACAAGCAAGCTGAGCTGGTGTCAGCACAGATTGCAGCATTCTTTATGCTTTCCTCCTAAAGAGAGTCTCAGCCCAGGCATGGAGGACTGAGTACAGGAAAGGACTGCCTGCACTGTCTCTCTGATGTTTAGTCTCCAATGCTCTCAGCTGAGAGGTGATATAAAGTTCTGCAGATGTCTGATTCAAGTGAGACACCATATCCTTTGACAAAGAGCTGAGGAGAGAGGGAGTGCTGTCTTCCTTACTGCATCAACACAGAAAGGTCCATCCTGCTAAACTGGAGAAAGAGGGAGATGGAGTAGGTCACGGATCAAGTCTCCCATATTTACTGGTCTCACTAACACACAGTGGATTTTTGTGGGTAAACCTTTCTTCATTCTTTATATGCCCACAGGGGAATTTTCAGATATTCTAAATCACTATTGCTGTTTTATAATAATATTAACAATTTATGACTCTTTTGCTGGGGAAAAAGCCCACAGTTCTTCATGCCTAACCATCCTCAAACCAAAACAATTCTGCTTACTATCCTCTTAATTCCTATAGGATCTGTAGTACTGTTCCTGTTTTTGTTCTGACATTTTAAGTTATGTGTTTCTTTCACACTATATTCTACTATAAGATTCTAATATTATTATTTTTAAATGTTCAAATGTTAATTTTATTGAGTCTTCTCTTAAATTTTCCTAATTAACTGATCTCCCTTTTTATTGCTTATTTCTACATTCTGTAGGTTTAATTTATTCTCTATTTTTCAGCTCAGTGTCAGTAATTTTTAGATAGTTTTTTTATTTAACATGTATCTTAAACTGAACTTTCTTGATTTGGCATTGATTTGACAGTGAGGTCAAAGTGTTTCCTGATATAAAATAGAAAAGAAAATAGTTGTGGACTTAGAAAAGCTCTTTGTAATTCTCTAAGCCTGAAAGACATAAAAATTAAAATGAACAGGCATGCTCCACCTTTCAGAAAATATAGCTGATTCTAATTCTTAACAACAGATACATAGTCTACCCATCACCTATGAAATTTGAATTTAAAAAGTAGATGTCTGAAACATCCTTCCTCAGGAAAACATGTCCTCTCACCCATTTGCCTATTACTTTCATTTAACCATCTTTTAATGTGCAAAAGTCTGAACAAAGTACTGGAGTTGATCCATAGCTCTCCACAATTAAAAAGACACTAAAGTTTCCTATGCCTCAGATACTGACTAATACTGTGGAAACTAAATTAGATTCCTGGATAGATTAACACTTAACACTTGGAATAATGAAGAGTCTCCAATTCCAAACTCAACTTTTCAGCTTCTTAACTATGGGAACTCAACACCAATTATGCAACATCTTTGTGTGCCAAATTTTTCACCTGTGAAAGATACTGCTTAACTTACAAAGTTGTAGTGAAGTTACTTGTTATACGGAACTGGAGCAATTTCAGAATATCATGGGTAGTAGAATGTGCTCTCTTTCTATCATTGTTATGTCTCAGGGTCTTTGCAGAGGTGTGGTAAAGAGTGCAAACATCTGGGCAGAAATGTTAGAAATGTCAGAGGGGAAGTGTACCTAGGTGCCAAGATGCAGGTATTAATACAAGTTACAGTTGACATAAACACATTGCTCTCAATCCTTCTCAAAATATTCACCCTCACTTAAAGTGCATATTTCTCATCATTCCTGCCCCTTTCTGAACAATTGTGAAAGTCTTCTGTTGTGTTTTTAGGAGGTGCCATTAAAAATATAGCACATTCTTCTTCCATGTGCTCTACAACAGAAGAGCAGACCTGTCATTCGCCTACTAACTGGATCTGCACCATGCAGCTCTGGCTCTTACTCGGTGTCAAATGACCTCAAACGGGAGACACTTTGAATCAATCCGGGACATCCAGGAAGCTGCGCTTAAACAACTGCACACTCTCATGACAGAGGACTTCCAAAAATGCTTCAGAAAGTGGCAGGGGCAATGAGATAAGTGTGTTTGCAGTGAGGGTGAATATTTTGAGGGGAATTAGTGTGAGCATCTTTTACTATAATGGATTTTTTAAGTTATGTATTCATGTATTTGTTGATCACACCTTGTACATTCAGCTTTTCAAATTGTGAGGGAAGAATTTATTTTCCATAGAAGACATCTGCTACAACAATGGAAAGCTAACAAAGTAGTGTCTTATGGATGAGAGTATTTCAGAATTTCTGAGACCCATAAGCCTGGGCCTTAGCTAGCACCCTTATTTCCAGGGAGATACATTGCTGTGTCTTAGTATAATTTTAAGGCTGGATATTCTCTATATTGCTCTGATATACTTTATTAGGAGAGAATGAGCCCAAATATGAAACTGGGTTGAAAATCCTCATTTACATTTTTCACAAACTGGACATGAATTTTTCTCTAGGAGAACATGCCAGTTATTTGTCAGAACTAAATCTGAGAATATGAGAATGATGTGGAAACTGTGGCTGGAAGTTACTGGCCGGCAAGTTTGAATGAAAGGACAACAATTTCAGCACCTATCTCTAGGAAAGTCTCACTGTATCCACTACGACTAATGTGTGTGTGTGTGTGTGTGTGTGTGTGTGTGTGTGTGTGTGTGTGTGTGTTTAACTTCTTGAAAAAGAATCATGGCCACCCAAATTTTCCAAGCTCTTAGCTCTCAGCCCACAGCCTATTTGACAGGCAAGACCCCCGATGAAGACAGCCCGCACATGTTTCCTTGTCATTTTGCATTCACATAGGAAAGAAACAAAGGACAAGAGGAAGAAAGAGCTGTTCAAATGCATTTGAAAAATAGGAAGACAAGACCCCTCTTTGACTCCCTGGAAAGACAGGAGCCTAACCTTAGTAAAAGCCATTAGCAAATACAGATGCTTTGGTGTACAAACCAGCCTCCTCTCAGGGTCTTCTAGTATTTTTCCACTAGTTTATTCCAGGGCTTCAAATATCACCTGGCTTTTGTTTCAGGAGAATAGGTTCCATCTTCCACCCCAACTACCATTAAACCTGGTTAAAATGTTCTTTGTTTCATTTTATGTAGTGTAATTTATCCTTTACACATATTTGTTCATTCTTTTTCACATAATATGGTTTATCCTATTGTTTTATATCCCATAGAGTAAATATGTTTCAACAACATACTTTTAAAAGTTCACTCAAACACGATATAAAATGAAGACAGTGCCAATCAACAGTAGAAAAGTGCATCGTGCAATGTTTATAAGGTTGATGTTATGAACTACAACTACATGCAGAAGTACAGTTCACTCTAATAACCATAATATTAGTGAGAGAAGACAGTAAAAGTAAGTGGCTACACAGTTCTCCACTCAATAAATTCCAAAAGAGCAAAATTAATTCATGTTAACAGAAGTAAGGGTAAAAGTTATATTAGGATACTAAAGATGAGAAGGGTCTGTGGTGGGCTATGACTTGAGTCTTGATCTGGGGTGCTAAGCTGTAAATTCCAAATATATACAAATTTTCCTGAATGAAATTCAGGTTTCAGTTACTGTGTGCTGGTTAACAGCTTGTCTGGCTCTGGTGAAACAGGATTCTATGTGTATAGCAGATTACAAAAGGTAGGCTTATCAATTAAACATAGGCAGGTGTGGGGGATTTAGTTCAAGTGGTACCATGCCAACCTTAGATGCACAGGGCCAGAGTTGGATCCCTGGTGCCGCAAAAAAAAAAAAAAAAAAAAATTAAACATAGGCAGCAATTTTCAGTAGGATCCTATTTATTTACTTCAAGGCAATTCTCACAGGCCAGGAAGCTACCCATGGTGGAAAAAATCTCATGTGCCTTTGCCTGAGTTATGTACAGCTGAAACCCTAAAACTCAGCCCACCCTGAGCTTCCTATCTTAAAATTATGTGGCCCATAGGCTAAAGAACCAAAGAGTAGACACCCATTTCTAGAGCACACTAGAATAGAATCCATGGTGTTTCCTCCAACTCGTCCTTAATTCAGGGTATGTATTCCCAGCACATTCTTCATTTATTCTTGTGAGCTACCAGCAAGAACTAGGGGAGGACTGGATCTGCCCAAGGCTATGCAAAAATTGTGCTGGATATGCCCTGCATATGCCTTCATATTCAGACAACTTTCACATTCCTCTGTTATACAGTAATTTCTGACTCAAATCAACAAATGAAATAAAAATGTCATCTCTCACTTAATTGGTACTATAACCAAGAAGTTGCCACTACTGTCTGTTAGGCAATTTTTATAAACATTGTTCTAATATTTTAGATACTCATAATTGATGCTAATTCTATGTTTTGTGTGGATTTCAAGTCATCATTCCATTCAGCGATGTTGATTCTACCCATTTAGTTGAACAACTGGGTCAGTGATGATCAGTAAATTGTACTGCTGTCTCCACAGGGATCTACTTCAGAATGTATAATTATGGCACATACTGCCAGATAGGAAATGTAGAGTGACTCATCTAAAGTCAACACCACAGTTATCCCTTTTCTAAGTAATTCCCATCTCTCATGTGGCATTTTTGCTCTCAAAAGACAACACTGATGATATGTCATTCAAAAGATGAAAATAGCCGGGCGTGGTGGCTCACACCTGTAATCCCAGCACTCGGGAGGCAGAGACAGGTGGATTGCTGAGTTCGAGGCTTGCCTGGACTACATAGTGAGCTCAGAGCCAGCCTGAACTACAAAGTGAGACCCTGTCTCAAAAAAAAAAAAAAAAAA
>PVIC010036176.1:0-18698 GCA_004025085.1 Thryonomys swinderianus
GCGGCTTGCCTGGGCACCATAGTGAGCTCAGGGCCAGCCTGAACTACAAAGCGAGACCCTGTCTCCAAAAAAAAAAAAAAAGCAAAGAAAAACTAAAAAGTTCACAAAGTGATTTGTTTAACAAAACAAAACATGATTTTTTTTTTTAGGGGTCACGGAGAAGGGCTGGAGTTCAAAATTTACCTAAGGTACCAGGAGGCACCAAAAATCAAAAGCAAAAACAAAAACAAAAACACCTCAGTAGCCAAGATAGTATTTTATTTTATTGTCATTTGTGAGCGGTGCTGTTGAGACAAGGTCTCACTCTGTAGCCCAGGCTGGCCTTCGACTCATGTGGGCCCACCTGCCTCAGCCTCCTGAGTGCTGGGATGATAGGTGTGCTCCACCACACCTGACTCATCAAGACAATATATTAATGCACTATTTTAAAATCAATATTTGGGGGCCGGAGATTTACCTGAGTGGTTCTGGTGCCTGCCTTGCAAGCACAAGGTCCTGAGTTCGATCCCTGGTAACCACATAACACAGTGCCAGGCGTGATGGCTCACGCCTATCATCCCAGGACTCGGGAGGCAGAAACAGGAGGATTGCTGAATTCGAGGCTTGCCTGAGCTACATAGTGAGCTCAGAGCCAGCCTGAACTACAAAGTGAGACCCTGTTTCAAAAAAAAAAAAATCAGTATTTGGGCTGAAATGACAATTTAAAGATTTTCTGTTGTACCAAGTCTAACCAGGACTCCAGCGGCTCTGGCTTGTTTCAGAGCGGTGCCCTGCGCTCCCTGGCCCCGTCACGCTGTCCCAGACCAGGCTGAGTGGTGGCCGGCAGCCACAGTTCCTGTCTGAGCAGAGACCTCAGGAGCATCCTCAGAATGTACTCAGCTCTGCCTGCTGAGCCAGGGGAGCAAATCGGTGAATCCAGCCCTCTCTCCAGCCTCGGGGCTGAGGCGGGGAGAAGGAAGCCTAGAGCCCCAGGTGGGGAAGGACCAGGACCCCAGGGGCACAGAGGAGCCGCGTAAAGTGCACGCAGGGCCAGCACCTCCGAGGCGCCCGCCTGCCCCGTTCCACCTCTGCCAGTGGCTGGTCTTGGACCTGCCAGGGCTCTGGGCCTGTGAGAAGCTAAAGAAAGAAAGGCAAAGAAAGCAGTCTTAAGGGGCTGTGCAAGCAGGGCCCGAATCTGCAGGGAGAGGTTTCAAGGGACGCAGGACATGTGTGGGGTCCTGAACACAGACCCTAGAACCAGGGCTGTTCTGGGGCCCTGTGAAGACTGCACCCTGAGGAGCCCGGCCCAGAAGGCCTGGTCACACAACAGCCTGTCCTTCTCTCCTTGGGGCCTCTGGGCCCCTCTGCCACAGCCCAAGAAATCCCGAGAGCAGGGAGCAAGGGAGATGGTCTGGTTCAGGGCTCAGGCAGCTGGCCAGGGTCCACACCCAGTGCCTTCGAGCCCGGAACCCTGAGAGCCTCCTTACCCACAAGTTTTCCTGGCAAAGGGTAGGGCAGAACAAGGGTTTCCTGGATACTTAGAAAAATGTCACTTCCGGTGCCCCTTCCCAGCTAAAGGCGAGCTCCGGTGAGCTCACACACAAGCCCCCGAGCTGTGGACAGGGGAGGCCCAGAATCCAGATGTTGGAGTTGGGAGGCTGAGGTACCTCAGGGGTGCTGAGATCCTCACGTGGGGATAAACCATGTTCAGAGAGGGCTAAACCCTACAGTGGATTTCAAACAAATTAACTATTTAGCATGTTTCATTTTATAATAGTGACAATTCAGTGCTGACAGGATATATTAACGACCCATTGCATATTCTTGGGCCTCCAAGAAGCACTTCGAAGCTGGTAGGGGCTGCAGTAGGCCAGGGCCTCTCTGCTCCTTCCTCCCTCCCCAGCCTGCCGTTCCCCCTCCACCTCCTCCTCCTCCTCCTCCTCCTCCTCCTCCTCCTCAGCCAGGCCCGAAGCAGTGCAGCCTGCCCAGGAGCAGAGGCCAGAAGAGGCTGAGCCCCCAGTGGCACTTTTGCTAGCAGGCTAGCTGGGCAGGGCCACCAGGCTCCCTGGGGGCCCAGAGCTGTGACCATTGATAGGGCTGGGGTGCGCGGGGTTATAAGCCAGGCAGGCCCTGGGTGCCCCCGGAGATGATGGCTCTCCAGGGAAGCAGACAGAGGCTGGAAGAAGCAGAGGAGGGGAGGGAGAGGCCCGGGCTGGGGCTGGAGGGCCGGCCGGCAGCCCAAGCGCTACTTGATTTATGGCCCAATCCACATCCACCAAAGTGAAAGGATCCACTGGCCTGCAGGGCCCGCGGCGGGAGGCGCCCAGGGCAGGCGGCTGAGACAGGGCCAGGCCCTTCTCCCGCCGCGGCTGACAGCTTGCAGCCGGGCCCAGCAGTGTCCCCCGGGAGCCACTGGCCCTGCCCGGCCCCAGCCGGCCACTGTGCGCCGCTTCCAATCTGCCGGCCGCGCAGGGGGAGCGCAGAGCTGGGCTCCAGGCCACGACAGACCCAGCCGCGGCGGAGGAAGTTTCTGCTGCTCTGGGTTTCACCGGCGTCCCGCCCAGCTCGGGTGTGGGGGTCCCGGGTCCACCCGGGGCCTGGGTGGTGTCCTGGGGGCCCAGGTGCGGGGAGCGGGATCGAGGCAGGTCTCGGGCGCCCTGGCTGGGCCGCTGGGCTCTGTCCCTGAGCCGTCCCAAGAGCTGCAGGCCCAGGACACAGATCTGCCCGGGCGGCCGGCACCGCCAGGAGTTAACCAGGACGGAAGCCTGTGGGGACGCGGAGGGCAGGGGCCGCCTTCTCCTCGGGAAAAGGCCTCGAGCCAGTCAAGCCGCCTTTAAAACACACCGGGGCAAGCTCCGGCTCCGCGCGGGCGAGAAGGCGGCGGGCGGCGAGCGCGGAGGCCCCCGCGTGCTCCGGAGCTCCCGCGCGGCCCTGTCCAGGGGCACGAAACGCCGCGCCCAGCACTGGCGGCACAGAGACCAGGGCGGGAGGTGCCGCCGCCTTCTTTGTCCAGCGCTGCCCTCCCGGGAGCCCAGGATCCTCCGCCCCTCCCTCCCGGGCGTGAGCTCCCCACGTCTTCACCTCGGCCCAGGGCAGAGCCGCCGGCCATCGGCCACCGCAGGTCGCTTCCCCGGACGCCGGGACCGCGGGGCCGAAGAGGCAGAGAGCGGGTCGCAGACTGTCCCACACGGGAAGCACCTGGAACCCGCCGGAACGTTGCAAAAGGACCTGAAGTTAAATTTTCACCCGCGCAGGAAGAATCCTCTACACGTGCATTTCTTTCTCCGCTGGGTTTAAAACCTGCCTGTTTCGGGAAGAAGAAAATCGGGGGGGGGGGATCTGCGCGAGACCGCGGAGGGGGCAGTGGGGGCGCCGCGAGGGGGCTCGGCGCTCACGGCCTCCCGCGGCCCGGACCCCTCGGCTAATCACCCTCGTTAGGGGCTTCGTCACCGGCCTAATGCAAGCAAAGCGCGTGGAAATCGCCGGTAAACAGTTGGGTCTGCGCTGTAATTAATTCAGTGTCTCTTTTAATCAAACTGAAAAGAAATCGGGGAGCGGCTTGCGAGCCGTGACATCACCCCCAAAATCGGCCGGAGCCAATCAGCGTCATCACTCCGGGGACACGTGGGCGCGTCCCCTTAAAAAAAAAAAAAACACAACACAACGAAAAAAAAAAGAGAGAAACAAAAAAACCCAGCCCCAAAGTAAAAGTGACACAAGTTCGTTTTTTAGAGGCGGGGGGAGGCGAAGGCGCGCCGAGGAGGAGCCGCGCGGCGCTGTCCGCGGTGCTGACCGGCCGGCGCGCGGCGCGGCGAGGACCTGCCCGCAGGTGCCGCGGGATGAGCCTCCGGCCGCCGCTCTCCGCGGTGCTGACGCCGCCAGGTGCGCTCGGGCTCGCCAGCTGGTAGCGCCGCCGGCCCGCTGCGCTCCGCCGCGCCGACCCCGCTGCCCTCGGCCACCGCTTGCCCGGAGGAGGCACGGCTGGACCTTCCAAAGCCGCCCTCTACTTAGATTCCAGCGTCCTCGCCGATCTTCCGTGCCAGAGGGGCCCCCAGGCCGTGCGTCTCCCCCTTCGCTCTCCCCAACTTGGCGCGCCCTCCTCCCTTTCCGCCTCGACACTCCCACCACCCCCCCTCGGCTCGGCGGCTCCGCGCAGGCTGCAGAAGACGCGCCGAGCCCTCTCGGATGTAATGCGCGGAGGAGGTTGGCCCCGAGCTCCCGGGCTCCCCCGAGGCTGAACTCCGTCCAAGGTGCCCGCAGGCTCCCTGCCCGCCTTCCCCATGCCAGCCCGCAGCTAGGGGCAGGGGCAGCGGCGGCTGGGGTTGGGGGTGGGTGGGGAGCTTCTGGGGAGGACAGGTCGCAGCGTGGCTATGGAAGGCTCCAATGGCTTTGGGATCGACTCCATCCTCTCCCACCGCGCGGGCAGCCCCGCCCTTCCCAAGGGGGACCACCTGCTCGGGGACTGCCGCTCGCCCCTGGAGCTGAGTCCGCGCTCCGAGAGCAGCAGCGACTGCTCTTCTCCGGCCTCGCCAGGAAGGGACCGTCTGGAGGCGGGCACCCCGCGGCCTGGCGGGGCGGCCGGCCCAGGCTTGGACTCCCACCTGCAGCCCGGGCAGCTCTCTGCCCCGGCCCAGTCGCGCACCGTCACCTCCTCCTTTCTGATCAGGGACATCCTCGCCGACTGCAAGCCCCTCGCGGCCTGCGCGCCCTACTCCAGCAGCGGGCAGCCCGCAGCGCCCGAGCCCGGGGGCCGCCTCGCAGCCAAGGCCGGGGAGGACTTTAGAGACAAGCTGGACAAAAGTGGCAGCAACGCCTCGTCGGACTCCGAGTATAAAGGTAAGAAAACAGGAGCCGGAACCTGGGGGGAGGGCGGCTGCTCAAGGCGGGTGTGTGAGACTCGGCAGCGGCAGCGGGAGGCGTGTGGAGCCCTCTCCCCGGGGCCAGCCAGGCAGCCGGTGCCCGGCCATACCTCTGGGCGGCAGAGAACGCTTCAGGGCGAGCGGGGCCTGGGCAGGGGCCCCGGAACGTGCAAAGCCAACTTTCAGAACTTTGACTAGGGCCTCTGCCCTTCTACCGGGGGCTCTGCTGGGCAGGGCCAGGGTCTCTCCAGGCCACTGGGTCTCGAGGGCACCTGGGAGGACAGGGAGCTGGAGGTGCAGGTCTACCGGCGTGAGACGCCGGCAGGAGACTTTCCGCTGGTGCCCTGAGCACAGCCAGAATTTTCTGCCCTTTCATCTGAATTTCCCGATGAGAAACTCGGCCCTCTCTCCCCTGGGCCCAGTGCGGTCCGGGCCGCGGATCTTCCGAACGAAATGTTCACTTCAAAGCAGCAGCAGCGAGGCACGGGCTGGGGCAGGTTCAGAGGTCTGGTGGGGGCCCGGCCGAGCCTATGCCGAAGTCCTCGGCGAATCCTGTTTTCAGTTCTCTGGGCAGTGAGTCCAGGCGGGGAGGGAGACGCGGATCCGGGAGCAGCCAGCGCTGTTCCCCAGCTTGCGGCTGCTGCCCTTTAGCTGGGCTTTTCCACCCAGTGAATCTTATTCTTGGTTTTGATCCCTTTTCATTCCATCTTCACCAAGGGGGTGAGAGCAGACTTATGAGGAAGGGGAAGGAAGGCAAGAAGGAAACAAGACGGGAGGGGAGCAAGGCAGACAGGGCGCCCTCCTTCGCTGCAGACCTTTAGCTGTTTCACTGGGGCCAGAGGCCTCGGGCTCTTCCTGGGAAGAGGTCAAGAGGCAGAAATGGAGGAGACTGAGGCGACAGGCTGGAGGGGCATCTGGGAGACAGCCCCGCACCCCCGGCACCGCAGAAAGCCAGGAGTTAGCAAAGGCCGTCCACAGCACTTCTGTAGTTAATGTTCATTCCCGAAGCCTTTTCATAAGACACAAAACTTCCTTATAAAATAACTCCTTTATTGTCTGGGGGCGAGCATCTCCCGACCCCTATGTCCACCAAGCCCTCACAGAATCTAGGAGGGCTCATCTAACACCTCCTTCCAGCCACGGGGTCTTCCAAGGCTAAGTCTGGATGTCCCTCCACAGCCCATTTCTCCCCATTTTTCCAACGCAAACTGCTGAGCCTCCTTCTGCCAGGCTAGACTGGTTCTCCCTAGAAAATGGGCAGTTTCACTAGTGCCCCGGCAAAAGAGGCTTGTGGGCGCCCTGGCCCGGCGACCCCTGCTCCTCCCGGGGCCTGCGTAGGGAGGTAAAGAAATCTTGCCCTGGAGAAACCCTGTGCTGGACCGTGTACGTGCACACACAAGTGTGTCTCCGAGTGTGTGCGGATGGTGTAAATGGAACGTGTAACATCACGATCCACTGTTTACAATTCATAACTAGAGCTGCAACTTCCCCTGGCAGTGGTTAAAGCAGGCGCAGGCTCCAGGCTGGTGTGCGAGGGCGCGCTCTGCTCCTGAGGGGTCCATTTAAACTAACTGGAATGCAGCTTCCCTCTGCCTTCCCTTGACCCCTGAGGAGGGAGGTGGGTGAGGGGTGACTGTCCACACATCCCCAGACAGCTTGGGGCAGAGGGATTGAAGGCCTCCTCCCACCCCAGCAGGTGCCACCTTTGTACCCAAAAAGCCCCCGTGACGAGGAGAGTAGCAACGGGCTCTGGAGGCTGTGCCCGGGGTGCTGGTTGAACCCGGAGTGACGTTCACAGCGAGGAAGGCTGATGGAAGGACAGAGCCCTGGCTCCTGCTGTGGGAGCCGCCGGCCTGAGCAGGCGTTTAAATGACCCCAGCCAGCTGTCCACCGAGCCAAGGAGGGCAGGGGCAGGGGCAGGGAGAAAGGCCGAGGTCATCGGTTTCTGGCATCCAAGTCCCTCAAACACGCATCTACAAAGATGAAACCAGGCCTTGAAGTGAGGCTGTCCTCCCGCAAACGGTGGTGGCGACAGCCAAGGTCCGAGGAGAAACCCAACCAGGGCTTTGATCCAGGCCAGGGGCCTTGTTCCCGGGGCACAGACCGGGGGCGCCCAGAACAGAGTCTGGAAGTGGCAGCCCGCTGGCCGGGCCTGTGCCACAGGCGGAGACAGAGTGGTTTCCGTCTTGCGCGGGGCAGGGGCCACAGTGTTTGAGCCCAGCAGCTGCCCGCTGTACCTGACCAGGGGGGATTTGTAAATAGTAGTTCAGACAATTAGATCACAAAGTAAGTTTACTGTGATATCGACTTTGAGTTCTAGGTAATTGTTACCGTGAATAAACTTTTCCAACCCACGCAGCCAGCACTGCATTCCCCTTCAGCCTCCTCACCCTAACTGTCCTCTCCGACGGCGCCAGAGTGCGGCCCTCTGCGCGAGGGTGCGGAGCGGGTTGGAGGAAGCCGGGCCACTCGCAAGTGCTCTCCACCCGGGCGCCTGGTGCCCGCCCTGCCCAGGAAGTGCAGCCTGTAGCTGGAAAGCTCCTCAGCGCCTCAATTAACTGGATTATTGTTTCCTAAGGAGAGAAATCAACTCCAATTCAGCTGCACCCCGTCACTGCGTGCGCCGAGCACAATGGGACTCACTATAAGAGAAAATAAAAAAGGAAGGGGCTCGGTGGGCGAGCGGCGCCGGTCCGTTCGGAGAGGTGGCCCGCGGGGTCACACAGGCCGCCGGGCGCGGGGGGAGGGCGGGAGCTGCGCTGCTGGAGCGTGAGCGTCAGCCCGGGCGAAAGCGGGGCAGGAAGAGGCCCCTTTCGGGAACCGGGCGCCGCTGCGCCTTGACCGAGGGCCACGACCGCGATCGCCGCAGCGGGAGCCACAGCAGGCAAAGCCGCACAGCGAGAACCAGCCCCGCGCGGTGCGGCCGGCGGGCGGAGGCGACGAGCTGCTGCTCCCCGGCGCGCGGCCCGCAGCGGGTCAGGCGGCGCCGCCCAGCTGGCACCAGCGGGGCGCGTGAGGCTGGGCACGGCGACGAGCTCTTGGGGACAGAGAAGCGTGTGCGGCGAGCTGAGCTCCGTCCGTCCACGCGGCTCCTCTGCGGACCTGGCTCTCCGCTCCCTCCCGCCCGCACCGACCCAGAGGAGCGGACAGGCCCAGGCGGGGCTCCTGCAGCCGCCGGACGCGGGCCTCCTCCCCAGGGGACGTTCGCCGCCCGGGCTCCCTTCGTTCCCGCAGGGCGGAGCCGGTGCTCCCTCAGGGCAGGAGGGCAGGAGCGTGGCGGGGCCAACGCGCTCTGCACTCTGTGTTCGGTGGGCTCGGATCGTTCTCCAGGGCGCCGCGGGCGCGTCGCGGCCTCGGGCGCTCTCCTCTCCGGCTCTCTCCTCTCTTCGCCAGGGGCGATGGCCTGCTCCTGAGTGCCCAGGTGTCCTGGCTCCGGAAGCGGTGTCACGGCCCCTGCGCCGCGGGGCCACAGCCCCTGGCACGGCGTCCTGGGCAGCAGGGGGAGCGGGCCCGGGCAGGGTGGCACGGCCGGGCCCTGACACGCTGCTGTCTCCGCAGTGAAGGAGGAGGGCGACCGAGAGATCTCCAGCTCCCGGGACAGCCCCCCGGTGCGCCTGAAGAAGCCGCGCAAGGCGCGCACTGCCTTCACGGACCATCAGCTGGCGCAGCTGGAGCGCAGCTTCGAGCGGCAGAAGTACCTGAGCGTGCAGGACCGCATGGAGCTGGCGGCCTCGCTCAACCTCACCGACACGCAGGTCAAGACCTGGTACCAGAACCGCAGGTGAGGCCGCCCCACGGGGCGGAGCGGCGCTGCTTTCCCTGCAGCTGCGGGAGGAGGCCGGAGTCCACGCCCTGGCGGGAAGGCCCGGCAGACTCCCCCGTTCTGGAAAAGTGGGGAAGCGGAGGGGCCAAAGCCTCGATCCAAGTCCCGCAGTGGGGACAGAAAAGAGACTAGACTTGGCCCCCGATGGGTGGTCAGAGGTGCCGCCCCTGGCGGTCACCCCCGGGCGCCTCGGTGGCGGCCGAGGTCCCCCGGTGTGGGCAGAAGGGGCTCCGCAGGGTACATGACCTGGCCAGCTCCTGGGCAGGGGTGATGGAAATCGGTGCCGGGCTCTGATCTTGAACCTAATCCACGGGGCTTAGGCACGAGACACACACTTAACCCGCGTGACTGTGGGCACAGAGCGAGGACTCGAGGTCACCTGTGCGCCGCAGCCACAGACTGGGCAGAGGCAGGACTGGCGCTTCCCGTGAACAAGCCTCACGACGCACAGCGCTATTAATAATAAATACCGACCACTGCTCCGGGCATCAATAATTAAGGGCCGTTGCAGTAATTACACAATTATGATGATGATGAATAATTCAGGGAGGGAACCAGGGCTGGTGGGCTGAGCCCACCCCACAGGCTGGCCGGCCTGCGTGTCTGCCTCCAGGCGGTGAGCCCAGGACCTCCGGCTCGGCTTCCCTAGATCTGGGGCCAGTGTTGGAGCCAGACAGGGGGCAGGGCTTGCCGCAGGCCCGTGCTGTGGGTACTGCCCTCCTGGAGGAGCCAAGTGTGTGCTTTGGGCGCCGGCCTCCCGGTGGGTGCCACTTCCGCCCGCTGTGTCTGAGGGACGGGCTCCAGGCTCACCTCCGACAGCCTGGCTCTGCCTGGCGGCTGGACCCCGCCACGTCTGCCTCGCTCTGCTGGGCCTGGAGCCTTCTCAGCCTCCCCAGGGGACACAGATAAAGGGGGCGCCCCATCGCCCAGCTCCAAGAGCCCCCGACTGAGATCCCCAGAGCGGAAGGTTACAGCTCAGCTCTGGGTCAGACAGCCTGGCTTAGAGCTCTGGACTCAACTCCGACTCCGCGGCGGTTTCTAGACCTTAACTGGTCTGCGCCTTGCGCCCCCCCCCCCCCGCCAGAGTTAAACTCAGGGACACCCTGCCGCTCAACTGCAAGCCCACCTGTTCTTATTTGGAGAGAGTTGTCCAGGTTGACCTCAAATTTGTGGTCCTCCTCCCTCAACCTCCCAGAGTGCTGGGACTACAGATGTGCACCACCATGCCACAGTTTAAAAATCTGTAAAATGGGAATAATACAAGAGCCAGGAAAAAAATTGAAAAGCCAGAGAAAAAAATAAAGGAGAGAATGTGTGTCACATGTGTAAATGGCTTCGGGGATTCCGGTATTTGTTAACGGATTCGTGTGAAACTCCTGGGCCTCCCGCAGGCTCTCCGGCCGCAGACTGGGGCGGGGGAGGTCCCGGGGGCCCCAGCCGTGACTCCGCCCTACTCTTCTCTTTGGTCCCAGGACTAAGTGGAAGCGACAGACGGCCGTGGGGCTGGAGCTGCTGGCGGAGGCGGGCAATTACTCGGCGCTCCAGCGGATGTTCCCGTCGCCTTATTTCTACCCGCAGAGTCTGGTCTCCAACCTGGACCCGGGCGCTGCGCTCTACCTGTACCGCGGCCCGAGCGCGCCGCCGCCCGCGCTGCAGAGGCCGCTGGTGCCGCGTATCCTCATCCACGGACTCCAGGGCGCCGGCGAGCCGCCCCCGCCGCTGCCCCCGCTGGCCGGCGTCCTCCCGCGCGCCGCGCAGCCCCGGTGAGGCACCCGCCAGCCCCCGGCGCCCCGGCCCAGCGCCCCACAGGGCCGATGCCAATCCACCGGGCCGCGGGCCGCACTGCGCCTCCTCCGCCCCTCCGCGTCCCTCGCCAGCCGGCTGCGCACACGCGTCTCCCGCACTCCACCCTCCCGTGTCCGCGGCCCCGGCGCCCTAGGCCCGGGGGCCTGTGGGCGGCCCGTGCTTCGCCCCCTCGCCCCTTCCTTCTCCTGCGGGGTCCCAGCTTCTCTCCGCCCCTCTGCGGGTGCGGCCGCGGGCTGGCGGCGAGCTGTCCATACCGTGTGCAAAGTGTATATGAAGTTATTTATTCGTGACCCGAGCCCGTGACCGTGTCCGTGAATCAGTGAGTCTGTGGCCTGCGCCCTCCCCTTCCAGGGCGGAGCAGGAGGGGCCCAGGGGCCCTGCTGGCGACCGGCCCCAGGGTCCAGCTCTGTCCCGGCCGGGGGCAGCCAGGCCTCCTGGGTCTCCCCTTTTTTAAATGTGGAAATAAACTTCTTATAAACGACCAGGCGCCTGTCCGCGCTCCCAGTCAGTCCGCGCCAGGCCTTCCCGCCCTCCCGAGGGCCACTGCCTCCTCCTCCAGGGCTCCGTCCTGCTAGCCTCAAAGAAAGGAAAGTTTGTTCCCTCCGCTTCCCGGGTGCTGCGGTCGCTGGCAGGGCCGGGCTGGGCCGGCCCGGCCTCCGCCTCTCCGTCTCTCCAGTGAGGGAGCTCGCTCTCCGCCTCTGCCTCCCCTCCCTCTGCCTCCGGGCTCCCAGACGGTCCTGGGGCCTGGGCGGGGGTCAGCGCTGGCCTCCCCTGCCGCCGGGCTGCGGTGCCCTCGCCGAGCTGACTCATCTGGCTGTGACAAGGGCGCCGGCAGCTGGTGACCGGCCCGCTGGGCGCGGGGCCAACAGATGGACTTCGAGGCTGCTCCCCGTCACACCACCCTCCTCCGCCTGGCGCCCCCCGGTGCCCACTGGGCCAGACGCGGGTGGGCACCGTGCAGCTCCTGGCCTGCGGTGCTGGTTAGGGTCCAGCGCCTCCTCCGGGAGTCTGATGCCGTGCGGGCACCCCGCCCCCCAGCCCCTCTTTCCCGAGGCCCTGGAAGTCGCAAGAAAGACCCAGAGGAGCCAAATCCCACGCCTGGCCCTGGCCCTGGCCCGTCCCAGCGGAGGCAGAGGCTGAGTCTCCAGCCGGGCTCCGGAGCACGTCCGGGGCCCAGGTCACCTCCCCAGACCAACCCTCCACACACCACCCGCAGCAAAGCAGCCAAGGCGGGGATTCTGGGTGCCCGGGAAGATGGGGTGTGACCCCCTTCGGGACAGGACAGCTGGTGGGGGAGACGGAAGGGCCGTGTTGGGCCGTGACCCCCCAAACCAGACTCGCAGGTCTGCTACAGTTTCCTCCCCCTCTTCCTGGGACGGTGAGGGTATTATTCTAATTTTGCAAAATGCACAGCAGCTAATTAAGTCAAGGGGCCCTCGGCTTTCGAGTTCTTTTGCATGTGAATGGGGCTGGTAAATCCCCAGCCCCGGCTGCGGTGGGGGCCGGGGGAGTGTCCCCAACTCAGGGTTAATGAAGTGAGAAAGGAGTCTCTCACAGCCTCCTGCAAACAAAACCCCCCAGGCAACAAACCCTGCCCAAATCCTACACGGATTGACTTAAACCCGGGGGATAAGTGCTTTAAATTAATCTCATTGAATAAGAATGAGACCAAACAAAACCCTTTAAAATCATATTAAAAATCTATCAAAGGACAACTTGCACTGGTGTGCTTTTCATTTTGTGAAAGTGGAGGAGGTAGGCTGGAGCAACCACCCTTACATTTACACAGCCACAGTGTAAATCACAGACACATTCTCACTATGTAATCGTCCTTGTACCGCAGAGGCGATTTCATATCTTACACTAATGAAGAACAAGCCTCCCCTACAAGTGGGTAATTACAGCACGGAACTGTCCTGCACACCCCACCCGTGACAGCACTTCCAGTCTGAGCGAGGTGGGCTTCTCCAGTGGCCTCTGCCTCCAACCCCAGGGACGGGGCAGGAGACCCCAGGGCCCGGGGAGGGCAGTGCGCGGGGCCCCTCTCCCACAGAGCTGAGCTTGCGGGGAGGGCGGCTCCTCTGAGAGCCCAGGAGGCTCCAGCCCCCCAGGGATTCTCCCCTGGGGAGCAGATGGAGAGTCCAACGGCCATGGAGGCAATTTAACAAGCCCAGCCAAGCACCTTGCGCAGCAGAGCGGCTTCTGGAAGGAGAACCCGTCCCGCCAGCCCTGTCTCCCCCGGCCTCGGACCTCAGCAGCTGCCAACGACCGCATGGCAGGTGTGGAGTGCTCCACACACCACGGCCAGTTTGGACCACACCCGCCTCGAGGGCCCTTTGAGCCCCTCTTCCTACTCCCAGGGCAGAGGAAAAATCAAAGGGACCCGTGGGCGTTCGTCTGGCAAGGGCAGAGGAAGCCGCTTGCATGGCCTCGGGGCTTAGCTCAGCCCAGGGCCTCTGCTGGGGAGCCGAGAGAGCCGGGCCCTTCCGACGGGACGCGCGGGGTGTTGCAGGTCCCAGAGGCACCTCCAAGTCCACTGGGGAGAAACCAGGGCCCAGCAGGCAGCAAGCACCCGGATGGTCTGTGACTTTAATGTGGCGACGGGCTGACGCCACAGAGAAATGCCAAGTTCCGGAATCAGAAACAGAGGCATGACTAAAAACACATACAAAATTAGAATATGTACAGTGGAATTAGGCTAAAGCTTTGCCTAATTGATGCCTGAAACGTATGATCTGTGAAGAGTGATGAGAGAGAGATTTATTTGAAGGTTATTTAAATTTAGATAATATTAACCCTAAGTCTGCTCAATCCATGTTTCTTTATTAACCGGGTGCTCCACGAGTGCAGCGCACGCTGCGCCCCAGGCAGGCACCTCACCCGGGTCAGCAGCTCGTGGCCCTGCAGGCCTCCCTCTCGGAGCTCGCAGCTGCTTGGCGCGGAGAGCCCTCCTGCTCCCCGGGGCGCTGGGCCTGCTGCCCCCTTCTCAGCCGAGTCATGTGAGCCACCACACCAAAGGAGAAGGTGGCAAACTGACCCGAGCCTAGGCGGGTATGTGCCATTTTTAAAAAGCCGTCAGTGCGAACTTCACCGGCAGTCCCCAGGAACCCGAGGTCTTTTGTTCGCTCCTGAGGGGCGGCTCTTGCAGGAGTCCCACTGCCTTCTCCGGGCCAGTGAGTCCGGGCGGGCTGGGGACCTCAGCACCCGGCCCAGGAGGCCCAGGAGGGTGGCACAGGAATGGCAGAGATGGAGCGGGAACAGAGGCGGGGCCCAGACAAGGTGGTGCTGGGCTCCTGACCCCTCTCTGTGCATCCCGGGGTGTCCAGAGCTTACATTTATTGGGAAATCAATGCACCCCGGGAGTCCTCTTCAACCCCCCAGAAATACAATGGGGGCAGCTGGGTCTGGATCGCCAGAGACCCCCAGACCTTTCTTGAAGGTGAGGCTGGATTCGGTGAGACAGAACAAGAGCTTGGGCGGGCGCTGGTGCCTTCTGACTTCAAAGGCAAATAATGAAAAGGAGCAGTAAGTCAATGAGCCCCGAGTGCGTTTTCCGTGGACATGACGGGGAAAGGGAGGCACATGGACGTGCCAGCGTGTCTGTGGGAGAAAGGGAGGCCCCGCAACACACTTGTTTTTAATCCAGACTAGAAACTTTGGTCCTCTGTAACCAAGTGTGTGTCCGTTAAGAAAATAACTACTTGACAAATACATATTCTCTGTTTTGGTACAAATTCCATTTCAGTTTTAATACCCTGCTTTGCAGCAGCCATGTGGTCTACGTGGTGGGGCTGCAGTGAAGGTGGCCCCTGTGGGCACGGGAAGCCAGGGCCTGGCATGTCCACCAAGTATGTCTGGAGCCCAGCGCACTGGGTGGCGGGTGTGCCGGGTCCTGACACCATCGATGTGCCATCTCCCCGTGGTCAGTGCTGGCTGGCGCTGTGCCCATGGCCCCTGAGCCACTCCTTCAGACAGGGCTCCGTCTGGCTCCTGGGTGTCCTGGGACCTGGTGCTCACGGGCAGGTGTCACAGGTGCTTCTCAGATGAGAAGGTGTCACGTCGGTGCCACGGGCCTCTGGCGTCCACTCTGAGGCCGGTCCCATGGAGAGATTTAAAAGGGCACCTGGGAGGCTGCACGGCCCTTCCCTTGGCCTCTCCGGGCCTTTGAGGTTCCAGGAGGAGGTGCCCGATTCTTCCCACGGCCCTGCAGTGCTGGGCGCTGGCTGCCGGGCTGCTGAGCGCTCCGCTGCCTGACCCTGGCCGCCTCCAGCCCGCTTGAGTACTCCGAGCGAAGGACCCCGGCCAGGTGCTGCTGCCTCTGTGTCTTCCTACGAAGCTCAGGCCTGAGGAGGAGGAACGGCAGAGGGGAGAAACTTTAGCATTTTCCCTTTCACACTTGGAAGAGGCTTATGGCAGCTGGCTGAGCCTGGGAGGCTGACATTTCTGCGTCAACAGAAGTGCAATCCCTTCCATGGTGCTTGTTTCGATACTCCGCACACGAGAAGATTAGACACGATGCTGACAGATTCTCTTAACAGTGGCAAAATATCACGGCATTTTTAAAATGGAGGCTTTGTTCTGTGTTGTTTTCATGGGAAAAACGAGAAGTCTATACCCTCGCACTCTGACGGGAAAGGAGGTGTGTGGTGCAGCGGTTTGCCCACACGGAGAGAAGCGCTCGCCTCGAAGCGTCGCCACTCGCAGCCGGGAGGGTGTCCGGCTTCCCAGCGGCCTGCGGCACGGCACGGGCCCACCGCCTCCGCTCAGTCAGACGCAGCGCTGAGCGGACACCTGCAGAAACCCATGCGGGTGCGGCCGGCCCCTCTCCACAGTGCGGGAGGAGCACGGCCGCCTGCTCCGGTCCACGAAGAAGCTGCCCAGGCCAGAACCTCTTCCAGAGGCTGAGCACGGAAACTGCCCCGGGCACACGGCAGTCCCACCTCCTCATCAGATCAGAGGAGGAAATTTGTAGAAGTTAATTATACTCAGGAGAATGATTCTAAAATCTGAGAGTAGAATGTTTCCTGAGACAAAATTTTTACCAAAACAACAATAGAAACAATGACCAAAAAAATCCATACAGACTCACTGGCAGTCCTTCAATGCCCAATAGCAGTGTCTCAGGGTAATGCTGCACCGCAGACTTCTTGTTCTAACTACTCTATTTACAGTATTTCTTTATCATGTAATAATAAAGGAGGACAAAGTGGGCTGAAATTATAGTCAAAATAAATATAACAGAACTCCCCTCAAAGTCGGGAATTAGAAGGGAGACTAAAATCGTGCTATCACCCTGTCAGTGAGAGTGCGCAGAATCCCACGGGAAGGGCTGAAGCAACAGGCTGTTCCGGCTCACGCAAAGGACAGGGCCACAGCCATACAACTGTTACTGCAGCACAAAGGGAGAAGGAGTGTCTCTGCCAGGAGAAAAGACTGGACACACAGTGTAATTAGGACACACTATCTAGGAGCCAGGAGTGCACAGCTCTTGTGTGTGCCGGGAGGCAGGGGTTCGGCAAGGACATGGGAAAGGCACAGGCGAGCGCAGAGACAGACGCACATGCCCTCCCACCCCTGCTCAGCGAGGCTGGCTCCGTCACCCCCCTTTCACAGCTAAGAACGGGAGACCTGAGGACGGCACCTTGCCATGACCCCACAGCCAGCAGGTTCAGAGGCGAGAACACACAGTCCGGGGCGCCAAGGCTGTGCTCGCCCACCACGCTGACACCCAGGAAGAGGCACAAGCCCACAGGATCACACATGGCAGGAAGCCTGGCCAGGTCGGGGCGGAAAAGCCACCTGCCACGTGCAGCCTGTGGCGTCTGAGGCCTGCTTCAGTGGCACGCTGGGGACACGAGCCAGGTGACTGAGGAGGGGTGAGAGCAGAGCTCAGGCCACTCAGCTAAATGACCGTCTCCTCTGGAAAACGGGGAGATACCGAGAATGGCGCTAAGGCCCCAAGAATGACATGGAGTTTGACAAACCAAGTGCTAGCTGAGGCTGATGCGAGGAGCGTGACCAGCCAGTTACACAAGAGAAGGAAGAGAAGGCAGAGCCCCTGGGCAGGCCCACACGGGAGCCAGGAATACCAGGGCGTGGACTCAGGTCAGGGCTCTTAGGACCGCGCTGCCTATTTCCTGAAGGACGATGACCCTGCGCCTGCGTGCCCACCCCACGGACACTGCGCAGCGCTGTGGGCAGAGGGCTGAGCCACGAGGCCCCGGCACGGTGCCAGCAGCAGACGGGCCCCACAGTTGGGAGCACTTCGCCTGCTCGGAACTGAAGGCTGCCACTTTTGGTGCTTGTAGTTTATTTTTAGTCAGGCTACATGACAGACAGAGTGAAAGGGTTCTGACAGGGGGAATGCTTTTTCTTTCCTCTCCTTTGAAGCTGAGTGCTCACAATGTGTATAATTTTAAATGTAACAACCTGAGTTTCAAAATATGCAAAATTTCGGTCAAAATATCCTCCCAGCATAAGCTCTAGCACTTCAATGATCGCTCCCGCCTCTGCTAAAGCACAAGAATAAGCAGAATCTCATTGGGTGACTGATACACTAATTGCCGACAGACACAGTGCGGGCTGCAGGCGTCTCTGCCAGCTCAGGGCACACAGGCGGGGTGGCACTGCAGCCTGTGCCCACCAGGCAGGGCCCAGCGACTTCCTTGAAGCACACCGGAGCATGGAGTGGTACAGGGCCACTCACCAGACCCCTCCAGTGGTTTCTTACACCTGATCCTCAGAGACAGATGCACCTGGGTCTGGGGCAGCAGGAGCAACAGGAACGACAGGAATGTTCATTCAGGAGCCCACAGTGCCAGAGGTCACCATTAGAAAGCAGCTTTTGGGACTGTGCTGGGAGAAGCCCGGTGGTAAAGGGCATGCCTAACCTGTGAGGTCCTGGGTTCAAATCCCAGAACCACACACACAAACATAAAACCCCCTGAAATGGTCCTGTTGTTTTGATTTTCACACCTGGCCACTTCATCCATTTATTCGAATCAATGTCCACCCAACTCAGGCTCGGGCGGCCCAGCAAGCAGCCTGGGGACTTCGTTTCCCAGCCCAGGTCTCCTAGGTTAAGAGAACATCAGGGTCACCCTTGGGGCTTCACCTGTCACCAGCGACCCCACGGCCCCCATTTCCTCGGCCAGCTCCGTCTCCCCGTGTTGTGAAACCCAGAGCTGGAGAGGTGATGCGCAGACGGGATGATGGACTGCTCTCCCCGAGCATGTGCGGGGCTCACGCCTCCTTCTGCCACACTGCAATCCTCCCACAACTTGCCAACTTTCTCGCCCTTCTTGCTCTCCAGACACGAAGCCCCTCGCACACGGCTGCCTGAGCATCCACTGTCGTAATCTCATGGTTACCAAGCAACAGATCAGTTTATCTAACTGTGGGGAATCCCTTGTAGTGAAGGCTGAGCCCGCCTCATCCCCAGGCTGCACTACGCCGCGGGACAGGCAGATGCCACTTCCATGCCAGTAAGGTGAGCTCACGGCCTAATTAGAAAATCAGTCTGTCCGATGCGGAGCGCGAAGGAAGAAGAGGAGTGCGGGGCCTGCCGTGCCTTCACCAGACGCGGAGAAGGGTCTAGAGGGCAAAGAGGCTCCAACGAAGGCATCTGTAAATGGCATTCTTCTCTCAGAACTAAAACAATGTTATGTCTGTATTTTAAATCTATCACCATTTTCTTTCAATATAAGGTCAGGCTTAGAAAAGTCTTAGTCCTAGGACTTAAAATGCAAGTATAGGGCCGGAGATTTAGTTCACTGGTTCTGGCACCTGCCTGGTAAACTCAAGGTCCCTGGTTCTATCCCTGGTAATCACATACAATACTGGGCATGGTGACTCACGCCCACCAGCAATTAGTACCACACACCACAGTGCTGGGTGTGGGGCTCACGGCTGTAATTCCAGCACTCAGGAGGCAGAGGCAGGAGGACTGCTGAGTTTGAGGTTTGCCTGGGCTCCATAGTGAGCTCAGGGCCAGCCTGAACTACAAAGGGAGACTGTCTCAAAAACTCAGGTCCAGGGCCGGAGGGTTAGCTCAGTGGTTCCGGCGTCTGCCTTGCAAGCGCAAGGACCTGAGTTCGATCCCCGGTTACCACATATAATGCTGGGCGTGGTGGCTCACGCCTGTCATCCCAGCACTCGGGAGGCAGAGACAGGAGGATTGCTGAGTTTGCGGCGGCTTGCCTGGGCACCATAGTGAGCTCAGGGCCAGCCTG
>PVIC010036177.1:0-18688 GCA_004025085.1 Thryonomys swinderianus
TTCCTTCCATGTTGTTTTGAGACAGGGTCTCACCTTGTAGTTCAGGCTGGCTCTGAGCTCACTATGTAGCCCAGGCAATACTCGAACTCAGCAATCCTCCTGCCTCTGCCTCCCTAGTGCTGGGATGACAGGCACGAGTCACCACAAGCAGCATTGTTGCATGTGGTTACTGGGGATTGAACCAGGGACCTTGAGCTTGCTAGGTATGTGCCGGAACCAATGAGCTAAATCTCCGGCTCCATTTTTCTTTTTCTTTTGAGAAAGGCTCTTGCTAATTTATCTATGCTTAGCTCAAATTTCTGTTGCTCCTGCCTGAACCTCCCAAAGTGCTGGGAAGATAGATGTGTTATCATCACACTCCACTGGTGTTTTGTTTCTTTAATGCCCAGCCTGGGTCTGACTCCTCCATTTCTTCTAAAGATTCTGTAGGCTCCCAATAGCCCATATTTAATCCCTTTCTTCTCTTTCATTTTAAAATAGCTCACTTCAAAAGTAATGATTTCTGGTGGCTCCATCTGAATTCTGGCTGGCAGAGTATTATTTATGAATATGTAGCAGGGACCTAGTGGCTAGGCCTGCAGATGTCCCACGGTAACTAAGGCAGGATGAAGCTTGGATGGCCTTGATGCCATGGGTCGGATCCTGCTCAGCTCTGCCTGTAATTGTGTGAATCCCATAAAGGAGTGGCCAACGTAAATTTCATTTACCCTGTGTTTGTCTGGCCATTCTCATCCCATTTCAAGACTGAGGACGCTCAGAGCAGAATAACCAAAGCAGTTTTCAGGATTTGCAGGGACATTTGGTTGCCAGCTTTACAACATCCAGTGCCAAGCCTCTGGGAGTGAGGCCTAGACTCTCCATTCATTGTCCTAAACCTTCAGACTCCTTGTATTCTAAGAAAGGCAGAGCCTTGAAAATCACCCCATGATGAAGTCACTCCCAGGCAGACACAATTACCCCATCTTACACTTTATTTCTGATGTCTCCCCAAAGCCTAACACCCTCACAGACGGCCTTTTTGGAGATGACTGGGTCATGAGTGTGTGAATTAGCACACCGATGAATTTATAGCTGAATGTGATGTTAGAAGGAGGTGGTTTACTGAGGGTAAAGCCTGGAAGTGGCCATGTTCCTGCCCCCTCCCTTGGTCTCTGTCTCTTGGTCTCATGCCCCTCTGTCATGCCACACTGCCTCAGAGCCAGCTGACTATGCACTGAAAGCTCTGCACACAGTACTGTGAGCCAAGATGACCCTTCCCTCTTGAGGGTTGTGAGTGCTGGGTCTTGTGTCCCTGTGACTGGAAAGTGACTAAAATGCCCCACAATGGGGACTGGGCTGCCCTAAAAGCAGAAGCTGTCTTGTCCAGGTAGGAAGCACACTTTCTCCCAAAAGTTATGACAGCTTCCCCAGAACCTGACAGGACCAGGGCTGATAACATTGAACAGACCAAGACTTGGCTTGGACACTTAAGCTGCCAATTAGGCAGCTATGCCAACTCCCAGCCTTGGCCTTTGCTCCTGTATAGATCCCACAGTTTCTATCAGCTGCTGGGAGTCAGATCTTACTTTTGGTTATTTGTCCTTCCTGATTGGTCAGGCTGATTAAAGCTCCCTCCCTACTGGACAGGAGGCCAATCATGGTCTCTTGTGATCCCCAGAGCAGAGGCCTTTGCCCCAAAACTCCTTTAACATATACACACATAATTTTGTAAAAGTAGCAACACAAGAGGAAGAGTGCATGTATAGAGCTGAGCTTCATAAATCTCCTTTTTGAAAAAAAAATAAGAAATTAAGACATATAAAACTCTGCCTCCAGATGGGAATCTTCTTTGGTTAAGAGGAAGCTGTAACGCTGGCACATAGACTTCAGTTTACTTGGGAGCAGTTATTAACAAACAGCTCCACTTTGGACTGGTATATAGACCTCAGACTTGGGAATGGCAGCCCCGAAGTCCTTAGCACAGACTAAAGGCCTCAGTTGTATCTCACTGCACTCTGCCCTTGCTGTGGGTCAGGCTGTGAGTCCCCTTTCCCCTATTTTCTGCTCCCCAAGATAAGGGAGCTAAGGGCTGGCTCAGTTTGGCTATAGGAACTGGTATCCTTTGCGTGAACCACAATCCCCACGTCGGCTAATTGTACTGTGTGACATACGGTTTAGGTGAGAGTGCACAATCCCAAAACACAGCTAATCATAGTGTGGCCCACACTCTGATACACCTGGGGTCAGTGACTAAAATCCTAATGAATTTGCAGTGAGCTGCCTGAGTTTCTTTTCGGATTTTCTATCACTCCTACCTCCTTCCAGGCCTTAGTTTCCCAAATGTATTTTAAAAATCACTTCATCTTCAGGGTGGTAAGTGGGGTTTATTCTGCCACCTCTCCCTGCCATAGATGATAGAATCAAGCTCAAATTATAGTGACTTCTCACAGTGTTCTAAACCCATATTCCACTTGAAGCTTTGCTTTTCTTAATGTGCTAAGTGAATTTCTTCAACTCCATCAACAAATACAGGTAAGACACCAGCCATGGGCCAGAGATTGTTCTAGACATTTAAATTTCATTAGTAAAAACAACAGGCAAAAATAGAGGCCACCAAGGAGCTTTTATTTTGGTGGAATTATGAATTGAAATAATGGCGAGTTGCTTCTAGAGCAATGAGAAGAGTGAGACTGAAAAGACTTTGTGGGGCTGCTTCTTATTTTTCTTGTTATTTTTTTTCCAGCCATCTGAAATCTTTAGCCTGTTCCAACCACCTGTGGAGTCCTGGCTTCCACAGGTGTAGGGCATCCTTCAAGCCGCTGCTTTTTTCTTATTGGTTTGTGTATTTTGAGTTCTGCCTTCTCATGGGAGAATCTGCGAACATCACATTTCCCAGGCTTCCTGAATGCTAGGTGCATAACATGGCTTCTGCTAGTTGGGTGTACTTGCTTACAATTTGGGCTGCGGGAGGTGGAACTCTCTTCCAGCAGTGGCAGGAGCAGCAGTGTCTACTTCCCCCAGGGAGGCTGAGATAGAACTTCTGCAGATGAGTCTTTGGTCAACGAGATGCCCCCTGGGTGGCACAGCGGTAGCCTTGCAATAGTTGTAAAAATGGCTACATTCATGTCTTGTGCTGTTTTTAGTTGCAGAGTTTCAAAGCCTGCATTTTGTATCCTCCATGAGATTCTGTGAGTTTTTGATGTCCTGTAGTCATCTCCTTTCTGGCTACATAACCAACAGGAAGTTCTGTGGTGGTAAGAAAGAACCCTCTGTAAGACAGACCCACCTTAGATGAAAACCCACGAATCTTGGTAGAAGAAAGAGCCACTTTGGGTCCAGAACCCTCAGTGCCATGTGCTCCGAGCCTGCCTGGAAACCAGGGCCATGGCCAGGGACCTGGCTGCCTAGACCGCATGTGCCAGGGTCAGACTGTAAATGGAAGCTGATCAAACAAGGGCACAGGAGAAGGGTACTCGATGGCAGTTTCAGGGGCTGCAGCTGCTGGAGGGATGGTGCAGGCTCCGTGGTCTCAGCATGCAATGGCAGTGGCAGTGGCAGTGGTAGCATCTGCCCGGGTCCACTTCTGCTTTGCAACTTTGGTGGTGAACCTTGCTCCTGCTTCTGCTTCCGACTTAGTCTTCCAAATCCCAAGGGCCAGCTAATATGCTGTCACCAGCTAGGGTAGATATTTCTCAGTCCTCAAACTCAACTCCTTTTGGGTGCCTTCCAGAAGCTTTTGGAATTCACCATGGCTTCTTGACATCAGACTTATTTTCAGTAGAATCCATTATTTCCTGAGCCTCCTTTCTCTCCCTTCTACCTGATCTCTGGCTTCCCCTGAAAAACCTGTTTCCAACCATGGCTTCTCAGGAGCTCAACTTTCTTCCTTCTCCCTTGCACCATTTTCTTTCTCTTCAAATCCCCAGTACTCCTTTTTTTCATCCTTTCTTATTGCTCACTATTTCACTGAAGAAATCAGAATAATCCAGAAACTTACCTGACTTCCTCGGTTTTATTACCTCCAGTAAAGCACCACCCTATTATACACCCGCCATCTGCCATGTGGAAGACGCCACTCCCACACCTGTATGCAAGAATGGTGAGAATCCCCTTTCTGGTCTCCTGCAATGTTCCTTTGGTGCTGTCAGTTGAGCAAGCTCAACATTCTGCACACTTTGAAGGAGAAATGCTTAAAGGAATTTATTGAAGGTGGGTTTGGAGATGAAAAGAAGTACACTGATAGCTCCCTAGATGACTAAAATCCATGCTCAAAATGTGATGCTGTGATCTGCATTAGTTTAATCCCTAGCACTGACTGTGGAGAAATGAGGCTCCAAGACCTGGGAAGTTTCCCGTGGTGAATTTCATAGAGCCTCCCTTGTAGATGAAAGCTCTGTCTCTGTCTCTGTCTCTCTCTCTTTTCCCCTCCTTCCCCACCCTCTCTGATGAACTTGTTCCTTGACTGAATGATACACCATAACCAGGTGAGCCAGATTTCTTCACAGTCAGATTTCCACGTGCCCCAGCAAGTATGTCACAAGGAAAAACTTGGGGTGGAACAAAGAGCACACCCCAAATGTGTGAGATCATGCTTACTTATGTCCACATGTGGTGAGCATGTACAGACATGGACACTTAAGGAACAGAAAACAGAAGAAGGGTTTGGCTTACGGAAGAGGGTATGTTTTCTAGAGATTTGGGGTTGGTCTACAAGCTTGGACAGAGAAGGGCAGTGCTACCAGTTTGTTCAATTACTAGTCCACAGGAGATGGAGATATAATATCAGAGATTAGCACAATATAATGGATGACTTGGGGTGGGAATGGTAGAATGAATTTTCTTATGTATGACTTGATTGTAAAACCTTCCTCCTGAGACACTTCCTTTTCCAAGACCTTGAGATATGCTTTGCTATATAAGGCCCATCATCTCGATAGATCGGGGTGGGAGAAGTGATTTGGACCTTGTTTGCCAAGATTTGAGTCAAGGAAATGTTTTGGTTTAGGTAAATGTTCTCCAAAGACCCATTTGTTAAAGGCTTGGTTATTAGCTTGTGGTGCTCAGGAGGTGGTAGAGCCTTAAAGTTAGGGCCCTGGTTCTGTTTTCCTTCTCTTTGCCCTTCAGCTACCATGAGCTGAGCAGTATCTGCTGTGCACTGTCACCGCAATGAACCAACTTGCACAAGCCCAAAGCCAATGGAGTCAACCAGCCAGGAACTGGAACCTCTGCAACTATGAGCCACAAAGAAATCATTTGTCCTTATAAGCTGCTTATCTCAAGCCTTTGGTCACAATGCTGGAAAGCTGGCTGACACTGGAAATTGCTCTGCAGGTGACATATCATCATCACCATCACCACCACTGCTACCATCATCATCATCATCAGGTCCCAGAAGGAAGAGCCAAGAGGAAGTTCTGCAGCTCCCTCTCCCTCTCAGAGCAGCAAATAACAGCAGCATCATGTCTCTAGGGAATCTGCAGGATCAGAATGACCATCAAAGACTTGGATATTGGTCACCACCAGTCTTTATCCAATAGATATAGATCTTACAGAATGTTGGTAAGTCTCCAATTATAGATGCCACTCCTGATGTTGCCCCAATATGTGGCAGCAACAGTGACAAATTCCAAGCTCTCCATGTGCTGCCAAGGCAGAGGTTCTAAGTGTTCACCTGCTGGTCACTTGACTGCATTAAACCCTTGAGTTACATTCACCCCTCCCTGGAGGCTGCCACTTGGTTTCTCTAAAATCAGTGCTAATTCTGGGGAATGAATGAGAAAATCTTTATATACACTTACTCTAAAATAATGACTTGCTCCTACCATGAGGACTGTGCTTGTCATATTTTTCCCCTTGTTAATTTATTTTATTTTTTGTCTACTCCATTGCTTTAGATGCATTGTGTTTTGGATGAACTTTATGATTTGCTCTGTAGAAAATAGAGTTTCAAGATGATGTTTCAGGATCAGAGCTAGCACAGGCCTTCCCAGAGTGACTGGTGAGACTATGTCCTAAGTGGGGATCATGATGAGCACTCACATTTGTTTAAGGAATGCTTCCATTATGTCTGTCCTCTGTTCTCTTAGATTTTGTATTTATCTGCTTGGCATACATTTCCCATAGGGCCAGACTAATGGCCAAAGCAACCTATATCTCCCGTGAAATCCAAGGGCCCAAGTAAAGGCTGCAGGCCACGCTTGTCTGTCTGTTCTGCCTCCTGGTTGTGTTGGTGCTTCTGTGTGGCCCCACGTGATCTTGTTTGCCTCCAGTTTCTAGGAATCTGTGAGTCTACACTCCTTCCTTGCTGACAGTCATTGTCACGCCTGCCTTTCTCAACCATACGTCTTTTCAACAGATCTTAGGTACAAATTTTAAACCAATTAGATATAAGTATTTTTTTCAGTGTGGGATTATGGGCTTCTGAGTGTACGTTTGTGTTGAGACAAAGTACTGGATTGGAGGGCTTCCTGGCATTTATGCGACTTTCCACTATTTTGAGGGTATCTGCCCCTCTTCCACAAGAAGGGAAAGCCCTAGACCCCTCCTCCCTCAGCTGTCCTTGTGTCTAGCTCATGGTTATTCATCTGAGTCTGTTTTGACCTTTGAATAGGAAGCGAGCGACAGGAAGAATGTGGGACTGAGGAAAATTAATTGTGGCAGTGGTGGAGGCGGTGGCAGGAACGGCTGGTTTCCAGGCCAGCAGTGCAGCAGGACCAGCCATGCTGCAGGGTTTTACGCCCAGCTCTCCGCAGCAGGCTCACTGCGCTGGCCATGGGCTGACCTGGACTAGAATGTGGCTGATGTCGCCTGTGCCCATCTGCCTGGCACATGGGGCCTCCAGCCACCTGGTGCCCTTCGGCAGAGCTGGTTCTGCTGGACTGACCTGTCGACCTCAACTGCTCTCCACCAGGAATCTCTACTTATAGAATCTGTGATGCTCTGTTTTCTTTTCTTTCCTTCCTCCTTTTCTGCCTTTCTTCTTTTCTCCTTTCCATTTCCAGTCTCCAGGAGAAGAATATGTCTAACTCTGTGTGTATATATCTGTTAAAATGATATAGTAATAATGGTTCTTCATTATGGGTAGTGGGAATTTGAGAGTTTTATGATTTTTGTACATATAAAATGAGGAGTACCACATTGCTTTGGGTGGGGCATTGAGTCAGGTGGCGATCAACACCAAGTTCTAGCTTTTGTACCGATTTCCAAATGAAGCGCCAGGTCAAGATTTTCACGTCATGATGCATGATGTGAAAATCAAATTCTATGAGTTTCAAAGCAGCTGTATTCTTTTTTTTGAGACAGGGTCTCACTTTGTAGTTCAGGCTGGCCCTGAGCTCACTATGTATCCCAGGCAAACCTGGAACTCAGTAATCCTTCTCTCTCTGCCTCCCAAGTGCTGGGATTATAGGCATGAGCCACCACGCTCAGCATTGTGAGGTGTGATACTGATTGCTGGTGGGCATGCATCACCACGCCCAACATATTGTTGTATGTGGTTACCGGGATTGAACCAGAGACCTTTCACTTGTTAGGCAAGCGGCAGAAATACTGAGCTAAATCTCCGGCCCAAAGCAGCTGTATTCTTACCTCTCTGTGATCACATGTGTGCAAAGTATGTCCTGTGCTGCATGTGCAGTGTGTGTGTGCTCTGCGGAAGCACTGTCCAGTGTTCACCAACCCATTCCTCCCCGTAGGTCTGAGAAGGAGGCGCTCTCGTTCCGTCCTGCCTTCCCTGGGAGACCTGAGGCTCGGGAGCTGTAGAGACCTGCCTGAGATCACACAGCCCTCAAAGGGCAGAGCCAGATGTCACCCTGGCTGTCCACGTCCAGGGCCTTTGCTCTCAACAAAGTCGCGGAGCCGAGAGAACATGTAGCTGGGCAGGAAGGCAGAGCCCAAGGAGGCTTCGGGACAGGAAGGACAAGGCTAATTCAGGGGCCGAGGGGAAGGGACGGCAGGGAGGCAGGACGGTGACCACAGAACACCTGGGGCTGTTTACTAGCTGGGGCCTTCGAGTCCAGGGTGCCGGTGTGAAGCCAGACAAAAAGTCCCAAGATATCTATTTATGGCCTCCGAGACCACAGATGGCAAGATCGCCTGTGCCACGGCTGGGGCAGGGGAAGCAGGCAGGTGTGCCAGGTGGCAGCATGAGTGACCTGTGGCCCTGTGGGTGGCAGGGCAGTGCGTGTCCAGGGAGAAGAGCAGAGGAGAGGGCTTGCTGGTGGCCCGTGGCCCTGTTCCTGCTCTGATTTTACTGAAAAGTCTCCTGCTCTGTGACAGACAGTGCCAAGCTGTGGGCGGCTCACAGGGGTGAACTCAGGACCCAGGTAGTGACCTGGGAGCCCGTGGTCCTATGCTTTGGAGCAGAGTGAGCATCGCAGGGCCAGACAGGGGAGAGTTGGCGCTGAGTCAGTCCCTGCTGGACACAGGGTGAATAGCTGCAGGCTCCTCCTCCTCCCTCCCTCCCTCCTTCTCTCCCTCTCTCCAAAGAGAGAGAGAGAGAGAGAGAGAGAGAGAGAGAGAGAGAGAGAGAGAGAGAGAGAGAGAGAGAGAGGGAGAGGGACAGGGAGAGGGGGAGGACAGCATCTGCGGTTGCTCTGCTGTGGACCCTCCTGAGGCCGGCTGTGGGCTGCAGCCCCTGCAGCTGCTCCCCTTGTGCTGGGCTGTCCGGACCACCCCCCCACCCCGGCACCCATGTGACACATCTCTACCTGCCACAGTGGGGCAGCCCCAGGAAACCAGGTCCCTCCGTAGAACTCATCCAAGGAGCCCTCCTCACCTGGTCTGCAGTGTCCACCTGACCGTGAAATGAAGTAGCCGAGCCCCGTTGTGCACCTGCCGCACCGTGTCCGAAGGAACTTTCGCTGGCTGCCCTGAATCTCCCAGCCAGACCAGTTCTCTGCATCCCTTAAGGGTCCTGTGGCCATAGACAGGTAAGCAAGGTGCTGCCGGGCTTATGCTGGGGTGCTGTGCATGTAGGAGTTCTGGGTGTGGGTTCAGGGGACACTGGCAGCGCTGGACACTTAAGCAGGGGTCGAGTCGGAATGCCGAAAGCTGTCTGCTCTGCAGAGCAGTTCAACTTCCTGCTTGTCCCTGCTGGGCTGCTCCAAGCCTGTAGAGAGTGAAGCGCCTATGAGTTCCTGTGGCTGTTTTAGGTCTAAAGCAGTAACTTCCTGGCGCTGAATCTGTGTCTGTGCCTTAATTACTACTAGTCTTCTCTTTGCTCATTTATTTATTCATTCATCAAATGCCAACATGAAGACTAGCAGACAGCAATAGTGTTTATTCACTTAGAAGGTTCCACATCTTCCCTGCTGGGTGGGTGGAGGCTGGAGCCGGTGGAGAGGATCTCACACCAGCTGGCGTGAGATTCCCCATTGACCTTCACAGCTCTGTTAACCTTGAGAGGTTAAGTGTCGCACGGTCAGGTCGTCGGGCCGAGCATCTGTGAAAGCCAGAAGGAGGCTCTTTCCCTGAGGCATCTCTGGTGAGTGTGTTTAGAGGAACGAAGAACAGTATCATTCCCTTGAGTCAAGGGGGTTGTTTTCGGCTTTGGTGGGGACATTTGTGGGCGAGCCAAGCTGCTGTGCTTGGTGTGTTGGACTTGCTTTCTGGATGACAGAGAGGAGTTGGGTGGGATCTAGGTCACTTTTCGGGAGGTGGTGTTTGTGCAGAGTACAAGATGGCCCAGTGGGTGAGGAGTTGAAAGGCCGCTGTATGGAGGTTGGACAGGGAAGACCCCCTTGATCTAGTGGGCGAGAGAGGGTTGGGACCACAGATCTAGATGCTGGTGAGCCTCAGTCCGGGACAGGTTCATGCGGAGCACTTCATATGCAATAGCTTTCGTGGACTCCTCTGTGCCCCCCATTTACCAGCTTTTACACACAGGAGCATCACCCCTGTCATGGCCTCCTCCAGTCCTTCCAGCCACACAGATGATCAGGGTCCTGAGCTCTCTCTCTTTAAATGCTTCTGTAACTAGAGGTGGACGATTACTCTAATTACTGTCAATTAGCTGGAACAATCTATCCTTTGGTTTCTGGTGACAAATTAATGAAATTACCATAGTGAGCTCATTGCAAAGGATACAAATGTGAGGCGTCTGCAGAAGTTTATTCTCTGGAGACAATTGCATCTCATTTGCATGTCCTTCCAGAGAGTCCAGGATGTCTTCTGTCGGATGTCTGTGATGTGATTTTAGTGCGCCCGGGTTCTTATTCTTACTAATAGAGAAAGGCATCTTATATTTCCTGCACTTAATCCAAAGGGAAAACAGATCTTGACAGTGGAATTTCAGTCACCATACCAGGTGGAAAGAGCAGTCAGTGAGCTGCCTTTGGGGGGGTCCATCCTCTCAGCGATCACCTCCCACGGACCTTGGTTCTGACGACAGCTGTGGGACACAGGCCACGTTTGCCTTTCCGTTGGTGCCTCTGGGCAGCGTCCCATCCCATCACAGTTGAGAAACTGAGGACTTGACCTTGAACCCCACCCAGCTTCAGCATTTCCACACTCCGTGGACTGGGAGAAACCGGTTCACTTCGTGGACATCTGCTTTTTTTATGCCTTCCAGGGAACAGGCGAGCACAAATGTGGGCAGAGGTGTAGAGAAGCCTCAAACCTGGGGAGAGCACAACTGTGAGGTCACAGACAGACTTCTGCGAGTCAGTGTCCACAGGGACCCTGGTTCCTCCTTCCTGGCACTTGCCAAGCCCTGTTTTTTTTTTTTTTTTTAACTTCAAATGCAAAGAAAGCAGGGAGTGAGCTTTCATGCCCATGTGATGACGGATGTCAGCACTGCAGTTTATAGCTCCTCTTCAATTTTATCAACACACGTGCTTCCAGATGGCGGTGGGAGTGGAGGGACCACCCACAGGGAACATAAGCAGGGCTCAGGACACCAAGGCTCTCCAGGGTTAAGAGGATGGGAGAGAAAAGGAGCCAAACAGTGGTGCTGGGGTTGTCAGGAGTCGGAACGAGGACAAAGAGCAGTGGGAATCACCGCTCTGCAGTTTCTCTCTCCTGAAAAAACAGTGTATGGGGACAACACCAGGCTCTCAGCTCAGCTTGGCCCAGGCCTGTCTGAGACTCACCCAGAGTCTGACGCCGGGGAGGACTTCGGCACTGGGGAGGGAGCTGCCTCAGCCTGGAGGGAGGCCTCCCTAGGGATCCTAGACACCTCCCAACCAGGGAGGCCAACGAACGCAGTTGAGCTCCACAGCAGTGGCTGGTGAGTGGAAGCAGCGGCAGAATTCTTCCTTCTTCCCGTTCTCCTCCATGTGTCCCCTCAGGACCAAGGAGCTCTGTTCTCGACCCTGTTTCCTGGCATAGTGCTGGCCCTGATCAAGGAAGAGCTGTGGAAAGATCAGTGAATAAAGCACAAACAAGCGGGTGACAAGAGCAAATGTGCTTCCCGGTCTTGCTCCTTACGCGGAGGGCAAATCTTGGTCTCGCTCCATGAGCTTCCTTGGGGTCTCTTTGCTCACAGGAGCCTCTCTCAGGAGGCTCTGCCACCTGCAGTCTGCACCGTAAGCTGTGGCTGAGCTTGGGGCTGGACCTCTGTCCCGGCTTGCTGCCACCTTAGGGGCTCAGGTGCCTCAACCCTGAGGTAACTCCAGGTGCACACAGCTGACCTCTCTTCTCCCCCGTTGGTAAAACACACAGAACACAGCTCCCCACTGCAGCCACTGTGCAGCGCGGTGGCAGTAAGGACACACGGCTGCACGACGGCTATGCCTTAGAGCAGAGATGGCGAACCTTTCAGAGCTTCCTGTGGTGGCAACCTGCTGTGGCACACGTGCCAGAGGTTCACCACCACGGCTGGATCTAGAATGGTCCCCTGAAGTCTCCTGTGGTCAGAGGCGAGACTTTTGGAAGCTGACTGGATCATGGAGTCTGTAGCCACAGTGGATTCATCCTGTGCTGTTAGGAGGTGGGCCTGGGTGGAGGAGCAGGTCACAGGAAGGGTGGGTCTTCCTCCCCGGCTCCTCTTCTGTCCACCTGCTGCCCCCATGACGCAAGCAGCCTTCCTCCACCTGCACCTGCCATGCTGTCTCTGCCTGGGAGCTGTTGATTCTCGATTAAGTGTTCTAAAAGACACAGGTCAAAATAAACCTCTCGGCCTTTACACTGTGGGTGCTGGTATCATGCCCAGCCACAGGAAAGGGACTAATAGAACCAGCACCGTTGTTCTCCAGCCTCCCTTCACTCCCCACTGCAGCTCTGCACTTTAACCTGGCTCCTTCCTCCCCGCAGCCCCTGGCAGCCTCCACTCAGCTCTCCGGCTCTGTGCACTGACCACTCCAGGTGCCTCTCGTAAGCACTTGTCCTTCTGTGTCAGGGCTATTCATTCACACTGCAGCGTGTGCTAGAATCTCCTTCCTGCTAAGGGCTGAATGATCTTCCGCTGTGCCTGGGCCCCCTCATCGGCAGTACCCCTACTGGAGCTGGCCTGATGACTTGCGCTCCGCTCAGCTGGAGTCTAAGTCTAGTGACTCTTGAGCGAGCCCTGCACCCCACGAGACTGCAGAGGGCACATGCAGGAAGCACAGCACGCATAAAAATCCTTCATTATATGACACAGCTAATGCTCGTGGGAGATTTGGAAAATGCAGAAAAGGGTCAAGAAGAAGTAAAATGGCCTGGAGAAAACAGGTGACCTATACGCACGATGGGAGGGAAATTTGAAGCGAGGAGCAAGACGGCAGTGATGGCTCCAGGAGGAAGCAGCTTGGAAGAAGCCTCTTGAGGACAGAGACCCCAGACCCAGCTGCTTAAGCTCCCCGGGACCACGGAAGCTGCTGGGCCGGGCTGGGTGGGCACTGCACCGGGTGTGTATGTATTGCGTGGGACACTGGGCCACACACAGGTAGGGCTGCCCTTCTGAGAGCGCCAGGCCTGCCGTGTGGACAGCAGCGCCCAGGGTGGATTGCGAGGTGGCTCCCCAGCCCAGCCCTCCGTCTGACCCTGGACGCCACCCTGGCAGGGCTCTGGAGAACAGCTCCGCTGGGAGCCCAGCTTTCTCCGCCTTGATCGTGGGATGTTTGCGAGCCAGGAAGGAACCAGGAACCCTGCAGAGGGCTGGGACAAAGTGGGGGAACCTTGGGCAAGTGGGGTGTCATGTGGCACCAGGGTAAGGGCAGCTGGGGGCCAAGGGCAATATTCTCCCAAGGGAACTAGGGGTAAATGTAAACCTCTGATTCTCACGAGTCTTTGACTTGAAACCGTCTGGGGAAATTGGTGTGGGGAGCTTTCTCCACACGCCGGCTCAGCCTGTGAGAGGAAATAGGGCCAGAAAACACACATGGACCCGCCTGTCAGGTGTCTCCACTCTGCCCGGGGTGGGGGTGGGGTGGACTCACTGTGAACACTGCTGGGGCACGGTGTGGGACAACCACAGCTGTGTCTGGTATGGGCAGCACTGGTGCTGGGTCCCCCGTGCCCGTCCCAGGCTGTAGGCAGCGTGGTGTGTATGACCTGTCTCGGTGAAGACCAGATCCCAGGACTCCAGGCCACACTCGCAGACCAGGCCGTTCCCGTCCTGGGGTGCAGAGTAGAGTTGGAGAAGGTTTGGGGGTGCAGGGGCCCTGGGTGTCTGCACTCACTGCAAGGGCGGACAGGGGTGGTGAGAATGACTGGCACAAGTGGCTTCGTGACTCCACTAACAGTAATTCTTTCATCTATGTGACAGTTTACTTTTATCCTCCCAGGACTAGGGATCCAGAGCCTTGCTGCTGAGCTGTAATCCTGGTCCTTTATGTATTTTTTTTTTAAACATTGTCTTGCTAAGTCTAAGTTTACTAGGCTGAGCTTGAATTTGTGATTCTCCTGCTTCAGCCTCCCTGTGTGCTAGGATTTCTAGATGGGCAACATTTTTAAAGCATTCTTACCTACATTTTTTTTAGATGATGTAGTTAAAATATACCATAATTTACCATTAGTGGCATCTATTCAAAAAACATTGAGCAATTGCCAGGCATGGTAGCTCATGCTTGTAATTCTAGCACTCAGGAGGCAGAGGCAGGAGGATTGCTGTGAGTTTAAGGCTAGCCTGAGCCATATAGTAAGTTCAGGGCCAGCCTGAACTACAAAGTGAAATCCTAACTCAAAAAAACTAAAAAACAAACAAACAAACAAACATTGAGCAATCATTACCACTATCTAGTTTCAGAACTTTCTCATCATCCCAGAAGGAAATCCTGAGCCTGTGGTCTCCACTGAGAGTCAATCTTCCACTCTGGGACATATATATAAGACTGAACAGAAGACATTCTGCATTCTGTTCTCCCAAGAAAGAGGGCCTTTCTTGTTTCTCTTCCTTCCTTTCTTCCCTTCCTACTCTTTTTGTTTTGGTGGTACTGGGGACTAACCTCAGGCCCTTGTGCATCCACGGTTGGCGTAGTACTACTTGAGCTAAATCCCCAACCCCCTACTCTATCTTCTGAGATGCATCTTTGTAGCTTAGGCTGGCCTTGAAATTGCAGTAACCTTCTGCTTCAGCCTCCCAGTGCTGGGATTGTATGCATAAATCACCACCCCTGGCTAAGGTTTTCCTTTATTCAAAGGCTAGTTTGAATGTGTAACTTTTATAATTTTTTGTTTTGTTTTTTTTATAGTAGCAGAGATTGAACTTGGACCCTTGTGCTTCTGAGGTAGGCGCAGTACCACTTGCGCTAAATCCCCAGCTCTATAATATTGTGTTTGAGACAGGGTCTGGCTGTGTACTTCAGTGTGCTCAGGAGTCTGGGGGCTCGGGGTGCTCATCTGTCCAGCAGCTGGGGGACGTTTGGGTTCTTTCCGCCTCTGGCTGCTGTAAGTCAGACCGTGTCCTTCTCTGGCCCCCGCGCAGTGTGATTATGCTCACCGTGCAGATGAGGCCCTGAATATGAGCTGTGAGGACGTCCCAGCCTTCTGGTGCCGGCAGCCCCGCCACGCCCATGCCTGAGGCCCAGCCTGAAGCATCAGGGTTCACCCCGCAAGCCTAGGCCCGCCCTGTGTCTCGAGTCTGGGGAAGCCATGGGCCCCTTCTGTCCTCCTGCTGCACTCCAGTGGCTCACCCTGTGGTGGGTCCTTCTGATGCCAGCAGGTGAGCGGGTGTCATCCCTGGGGCTCTGTCACCCGGTGCGTCTGGGCTGTGTCGAGGATGCCCCCTCAGTCACTCATTGCGTGTGTCCAGGCCTTGGGGTCTTGGGAGTGCAGCAGGCAGGCGCGGGGCTCCCAGGGAGAAGCAGGGGCTGTCACAGCTCTGCGCTAGCAGCTGTGTCACCTCGAATGTCCCAAACTTCAGTGTTCTTCATCTGCGAAGCACAAACAGTTCCGCGGGCCTCCCGGGGCTATTCTGAGGACCAAACAACACTTGACTGGCACCTGGGCTTGAGGGGGTGGTTGCTCGGGACATCCACACGGCAACTATTGTCACTGCAGTGCCCTGTGTCCCAGATGGCCCTGCAGCGGGCATGCTGTGTGCGAAACCCAGGCACAGACTCCCTGGGACATGTTTGTAGTGCTCTGCCTGGGAAGTGGCAGGTGTTGGGGTAAAGGCAAACTTGGGGCGATGAGCTGAGGGGCAGAAGGCTCCCTGGCTGGCGGACCAGGAGCCCCCCATGTTCCTGTGCCCGTGGGGGCTCCTTGGTTCCAGGCTGAATGTCATCCTGAGTCGGGGCCTCTCCCGCCCCTGCCGCACTGTCTTGTGTCCCGTCTGATCTCACAGAGGCATAGACCTTTGCTGAGCACTGATGTCAGGACCCCTAACAGCCAGTATCCCCCACCGCAGGGTCACAGCTCAGGCTGGATCTGCACTCCATTTCCCAGATGAGCAAAAGGGGGAAGGGAGGCAACCAGGAAGCCACACCTGCTTCCTCCTCTTCCTTTCCTCTCCCCGCAGCACAGGCACAGCCAGGTCTGCATACCCAGGCTGAGGATCGCCTCTTCAAACACCTCTTTGGGGGCTACAACCGCTGGGCGCGGCCGGTGCCTAACACCTCTGACGTGGTGATCGTGCGCTTCGGGTTGTCCATCGCCCAGCTCATCGACGTGGTGCGCGGTCCTTCCAAGTTTTGGGCCCTGGCCCACCAATCCCTTCCCAGAGTCCTCTTGGCCCACCTCAGTCCTCCCCTGCGTGACCTGGGATTCCCTCCAAGGAGCTGGTGGCCCGAGTGCAGTGGGAAGGGCAGGAGGGTGGCCCTCCCTGGTGGCCTGTCTTCTTAGCTGCTCTCTCTGTCTCCACTGCTGGCCAGGATGAGAAGAATCAGATGATGACCACCAACGTCTGGCTCAAGCAGGTAAGGGCTGCCGCACAGGCGGGGACGGGAGCCCACCGACCACAGCCCCCTGTGAGGCCCTCTGCCAACCAGGGCCAGGGAGAAGCCCGAATTCACAGTTCCCAAACAGCAGCTGTGTAGGGTTGTCCTGAGCCTGTGGCACTGTCTCCAATACCCCCAAATAAATTGGCTGAAAGTGAAAGGTAGAATACAGCTGGGACAAGAAGAGGTGTCTCCGGTGCGCCCTACGGTGAGACCCAGGAAACACTGAGTGTTTTGTGTCTGTGCTGCCTGACCAAGACTGGAATGTTTAGTGGTTTAAAGCAATGACCAGCTCACCATGTTGCAGAGGTTCATGACCAGGAGTTCAGATGGCTTCATCTGCTTTCTGTGATCACAGAGAGGTGCCTGGATTCTGGCTAGGTAGGGGCTGAGTCTGTTTTGGAGAGTCTAAGATGGCTCCCTTCATGTGTATGTGCCTTGGCAGTGCTGTGTGGGAGAGACTCCAGAAGGCTCTAGAAGGTTCTAAAAGTCTAGGTTAGGCTAGGCTTCTTCCTGTCAGGCACTCTCAGGGTCACTCTTTGGGGTCTTCCAGCAGGGGAGTTGGATTCTCACTGGTGTCTCAGCACTCCCAGACAGTGATAGTCTCAAAAGACAGGAAGCAGAAGCTGTTAGTCTCATGTCTGGACACTAGGCCAGCACTGATCCTGCTGTATGCCACTGATCCAAAGGAATCCAGCTAGATCAAGGGGATGGGTATAGATCCTGCCTCTTAGTGGAGGGGAATCCAAAAAATGTGTGGTCCTCTTCGATGTGCCATGCCTGGGACAGACCTGGGGAGAGCCCTTTGTAAGCTCTTCCCCACCCTCACACTCTGCCCATCCACTCCTAAGGCACCAACATGGAAGAAGAACTTTAGGAAGAGGAGCTGGCCTTGCCCACAGCACCTCCTCTTGCCATTGTACCTGGCCTCCTTATGGGAGAGGCAAACACACAGACAACTGCAGCACCAGAATATGTGCCCTGTTCACCTGCCTGCTTTGCTGGACCCTGGATGGCCCTGGGCTGTGTGCCAGGGACTGAGATCTAAATTAAATCAAGAGGCTCTGGGCAGATCCTTTCACCTGTTTCAGACACGTTGTGCCATGTGGGGACCAGGCCTAGGCCCTAGGACGCCCCATTGTCCCCTTGGCCTGGTCACCTAGGTTCGGTGGGATGGCGAGGAAAGGGCACTGCAGGAGGAGCCAGGCCATCTGCGGCTGCTGCCCCAACAGCCCCAAAGACTGGGCTGGCTGCACAGCTTCTGGGAGCCTCACTTTCCTCTACTGTAAAATAGGGATGGTACAATCTACTACCCCAGGCCCAGGCTCTTGCAGGTGCCCCCAAAGGCACCTGGAAAGTGAACAGATGGACCACAGAGAGAATGAGAACCCAAGTGTATGTGTGGGGGGGCTCACTGTGACCCGCTGGTGGAGTGAGGGGGGAGCCCAGACCACCCTCCCTGCGGCCGGGGGGAGGACTCGGCCATCTGGAGGTCACAGGAGGGCGCCTGTCCTATGTGGACCTAGCGTGGTTGCACTGCTCCGTCCCTCAGTCCCTGCGTCTGCGAGGCAGGAAGCACTCGCGCCGGGCACCGGGAGCAGCCCCCCCCCCCCCCCCCCGCCCAGCCGCCAGCAGTGGGTGGTGACACCTCTTCCCCTGCAGGAGTGGAACGACTACAAGCTGCGCTGGAACCCGGCAGACTTTGGCAACATCACCTCCCTGCGGGTCCCCTCCGAGATGATCTGGATCCCTGACATTGTCCTGTACAACAAGTAGGACAGGAGGGATCGGGCCGGAGAGGCTGGGACTGCCCCCTTTGCTCTCTCACAGCTGCACTCACCATTTCTGGAGCAGCTCCCGTGTCTCAGCTCCTGGCTCTGCCAGCGAGACAGACTCGAGTGTACTGGCACTGTGAAGGGTGGCACTGTTGGAATCTGCAGGTGGCCTCCCAGGGCAGCAACTCTGAAGGGGGCAAACCCTCTTGGCCAGCTTGGTATTGTGTCCCCTCATTGCTGCCTCATAGGTGTGACCAAGAAGGGTCCTTGACCTTAGCAAACAGAGGCCCAGGAAGCAGGAGGGGTCCCCATGCCAGCCCTGCTCCGGGTGGTACTGCTGGCAAGGTCAGGGGCAGTCCTGGCACTGATGGAGTTTCAGGGCTGCCAGTGAGACTCTGCCAGTGTTAATAGATTTTCACAAGAAATTCTTCTGAAGGAGGAGGGAGTCCCGCCCAAAGCCCTGCAGACATTTTTAGGATCCCAGCCACCCGCTGCAATGAAGTTGGTCCTTCTCCAAATGAGGGCCTGTGGCCATCTAGTGGTAATCGTGGGAAATGACCAAAATGCCTTTTAAATTAACAAATTGAAACTTTTAAATTTTTTTGGTATTGGCGGTTGAGTCCGGGGCCTTCAGGC